>JAFVLL020027671.1:0-62500 GCA_021397915.2 Tor tambroides
CCCCCCCCCCCAAAAAAAACAGCTTAAACCAACGAATTAATAAAAAACAGCTAAAAAAACAGCTAAAACAAATGATTTAGCATGTTGCTACCATGATCTAGGATATTGCTGGCATGATTTAGCATATTGTTAGCATTAGATAGATAGATAGATAGATAGATATTAATTTTTATGAAAACCATAAGTCAAAACAGTCTAAAAAGATAAGTATTTCTCATACATGGGTCAAAGACGAAAAAAGGCTTTAATCATAAAAACAATAAGTGTAATACTGCTTTAATTGTTGTTGTTTTTCCCCAAAAAACTTACAACGTTTTCAGTTTAATTTAATTGCAATTTTGTTTTTGTTTTTCTGAGCAAAAAATATCATACATTTTTCCCTGATTTACAGAAGACACCCACTAAAATGTCATTCAGTGTAACAGTCTTGTCAGGCATATTTACAACAAAAATCAATTTATGACATATTAAAAGAGTAATTACTTTCACCTCAAATACTAATTAGTTGTAATTTGATATTTTTAAAATTTGCCACTATCCTAGGTTTTGCCTATTTGTCAGTAAGAATTTTTTACTCATTTAAAACGCAATAAAATTTAATATGCTCCCTTATTCTTTTATATATTTTATGTACAAGTCAAAATAAGCAAGTTGTTTGTCATTCAGTGTAACACAATATTTATGTAAAAGAATCAATGTAACATTATTTCAACCGAATTTTGACATTTTATTCTCCAAAAACGTATTTGAAACCTTAAAAGTAGACACTTTACTTACATTTAGTGTGCTTTATGGACATAAAATAAATTTTGTAAATTTCCTTTGATAAGGACATCTTTACATCTTTGACCCACATATGTATTCTTGTACAAAATGCCTGTGTGCGTATAAAGAACCTTCCCAAGCGAAATTGGTTAAGTGATAAAATATTCACCTTTCCGCTCATAATAGCGCCCTTGTAGGAATACACACCTCGTAAGAGATTTCTGCACCACTTCTCAGATTGCACCCTGGATACAGTAAGACCTGAGTGATTCATACAGTGTAAGGCAATGGGATTTTTTTTTTTTCACCCATCTGCCAGGCAATGCAATAGCAAACTTCTACAACAATCCACATAATTTGGGAAAGGGGCAAGAAGCAGGTAGGGAGTCTTTTACAACATAACAAACCAGCCGAAGGAGAAAACCACTCGCATCACCCTGGTGTCTTCCCATCTTCAGACAAACACGCATGAGTGCCCAGATTTATGGAAATTGTCTCTCTCTCTCTCTGTTTTTTGGCAGCAGGACTAGCCTTATCTGGACTCAGCCACTATCTACTGTTTGGACTAGATAAGTTTGCATTTGCATTTCTAATGAGATTGAGCACGTCCAAGCGCGCTTGCCGTAGATGCACGTTCCTCTCGGCTGGGGAGGAAGCGGCCGTGGGTAGGTGGGCAGGGCAGGAGGGTCACTACTGCATGCGAACCCCACTGAGACATCATCCCCGGCAGAAGGAAAAGCTGGACCGTGCTGTTGGAATTCACACATAAACACACATTTTTCCTCTCGTGCTGTCTGCTTTCCCCTCTGGCCCCTAACCAAAAACTGTAATCACATTTCTCAGCTTGCACGATCTTTGGCAGAGGAGGACTGCTGGAGATTACACAAGCTTCTTCACAGCAGGAGAAGACTCATGTTGCTGTTATGACTCTATCAATACTGCTGACAGCAAATTCGAAATATGACCTGAAAACTGGATTTCAGGGACTGGAACTTTTGGATTCAGCGACAGCAACGTATGAAGACCTTCGTTCTGTAAGCAGTAGGATCTGCTGCATCAGTTTTATCACATGCCAACAAACTTAAGAAATGAAGATCGTAAAGAAATAAACTGCATGGAAACTTATTAGGGCCAGTGAAAAGTTCTGAAATGTGGCACATGGATAGAGGATAGCCTGAATAATAACCACTGCCATTTTGCAGCCTATAACTCAAACCCTCTAGCGCCACCAACTGTCCAAATTTGCAATCACGTTTGAACCATAAAGGCTAAAAACAAAATTCTTCTCCACTTCATGTCATGAAAATTTGTGAATTTTCCAAAGAACCTACTTTTTCGAACTTCCAATCCAGCTCCTGGAGGGCAACTGCAGAGTTTAGCTCCAACCTCAATGAAACACACCTGAAGCAGCTAATCAAGGTCTTATTAGGCATACTAGAAACTTCCAGGCAGGTGTGTTGAGGCAAGTTGGAGCTAAACTCTGCAGGACAGTGGCCCTCCAGGACCAAGTTTCAACATTTCGTTTCAAAACTCTCTCCGTCCACATTAGTGTTTACAAGCATTTTTCAAAAGTTTCTCATCCACACTTAAACGTCTGAAAACGTTAAATTTGCCTTACTGAGCATGTGTAAAACCTCATAAAGCCTCACTGAGATGATACAGACGGAACAGACATAATAAGTTTTCATGCAATTCTTCTGGCAGGATTATTTTATTTACGGAAATCTTATCATTCACTGACGTGTCAATGTCGGGTTCACTCATGTTTGATCTAAAACGCAACTGCCCTCATGTTTTGCTGCAGGACAACAATTGGCCTGTAATGTGAAGAGTGTGCAAAGTAAATATCTTTAGCAACAGTGAGAAAGTGAATCAGAGGTGGGACCAAGTCATTGTTTTGCAAGTCACAAGTAAGTCTCAAGTCTTTGCATTCAAGTCTCGAGTCAAGTCTCGAGTCAAGACGGGCAAGTCCAAGTCGAGTTGCAAGTCTTCAGCTTTAAGCTTCAAGTCCTAAACAAGTCATTAGTGCTATTTGCCCTATTTAGTGTCTCTGTATTAATTATTACAATAAATTTAAAGTCATTAATAGTCTAAGTATAATTAGAAAGATATAATAATTAGTGGTGTTTCACTGAGGAATGAATCATTGTTTGTGAAGAAATATAGGCCTAAGTTAATGAATAATTTCTTTTAAGTCCACTGCTTCATTTGTTAACGATTCAGTGATTTTAATAAATCAGTCGAGTCAGATATTTAATAACTTGCTAATATGTAATATAGACACTCATTTATCACCACCTACTGACGTAGGTTTCCAGAAATAGACATAGCTTTATTGACGTGATTGTCAGATATTATTTATAATATTAACATTATGGCACTTTAAGTTCTAAACTGATACATTGATACAGCATGTTAATTACTGGGCAAAGAGATACACGAAATGAAGCGGAACTGTAGGCCTAAATATGTAACAATAGTTTTAATATATACAAAATAAAAATAAGAAACCATCAGTGAATGGGTTTAAAAGACGGACTATATGTAGGGGTGTGCAATACTGACAAAGAATAATATCTCTAGTTTCTTGGATTTTATCTATAACGATAATTAGACAATATTTTGCTGAGTGTGTTATTGTGCTGGTGCCTTAAGGACTGCCGTGGAGAGCTCCTAAAGTTTTTGATATTCTTCATATTCTGTGTGATGGTCAGTTCACACTGATATAAATTAATCTTTTCCAATAAGTTTAAACTGATTTTTACATTTTATGGGCATTATCTTATCTTTATAAAGCCATTTTTTTTCCAAAAGTGTCCATTATCTTTTGAGTCAAATTCTTACATTTAATCAGTGAATTAGAATAAAAAGACATTTGGGTTGTTACCAAGCAAATGAAAATCAACACAGAAGCTGCATCTGAAGTGGTATTTAGATGTATTTACTCACTGTTTAATTCAAGACATGAATGAATTTAACCTGCAATTACAAATGCATAAATAATGTTTTGATACATTAAACAATTTCAAATATCAGTATTCAACGTTTTATTTAAATAATAAAAGATACTTTGAATGTGAAATTAAAGCCGCCAATAGGTGGCAGCAAGTCACTGTTAATAAGTGAGTCATTGCGATTGAACCGAATCATTTAAACGGTTGATTCATTGAGGAACGAAACATCGTCATTTTGCTCAGAGACGCAAAACAGTGCTGTGGCTGTTTGTAATTATTTTTGTTGTTGAAATAGCGCAAAAAAAGGAAATATGTGTTTAAAACGTAAGTCTGTTAATTAACTGTTTATTGAACTGTTGTAAAAAAATCAGATCATACAAGCTTTAGTAACCAGCCTATTGATCAGAACAATTTTTTTTTTTTTTTTTTTTTAGAAATTAAAGACTTGCCGAGTCACAGGGCTCAAGTCCAAGTCAAGTCTTGAGTCGCTGTTGTCAAAGTCTAAGTCGAGTTGCAAGTCTTCTTTGATTATGTCGAGTCAAGTCACAAGTCCTCAAATTTGGGAGTCGAGTCCGAGTCAAATCTCGAGTCATGCGACTCGAGTCCACAACTCTGAAGTGAATAGCACATAACTGCACAATTACCGGTATAAACATAGATGTCTATATTGGTACAATATGCGTCACATGACTAAACATGCGTCATCGTTTTCAAAACCCTCCGTTTTCACAGTCCACACTACAACGCAAAAACGGCGTTTTCAAATTTATCCACTTTGGAGAGCATTATCAAAAAGCTCCATTTTCCTTGACAAAAACGCTGTCTCAGTGTGGATGGAAGGCCAAAACGGAGAGAAAAATATGCGTTTTTAAACGAAAACGTATTAGTGTGGACAAGGCCTGTATGTGTGAAAGGGGCTTATGTCTCTGATATTCTTAACTGTATTCAGACCAAACTTGTTTTGTTTTATGACAACCATGACCTGAGGGTACCTGCACAGTTTCGGCACAGTGCCATCTAGTGGCCAGGAGATATGAAAAATGGCTTTTTTTGCTTATAAAAATTAAAATGCTATATTTTAAGAATACATTGGTGTATCATTAGACCCTTGTACACACTGATACCAGTAAATTGCTGTAAAATTTCCAGAATGACTTTTCCGGTGAATACAAAAATGCTCTGTTCACACAGGCACAGTGCTTTTTACCGGTAAAGCACTATTCACACATCTGCTTCAAGATAGTAAATTCTGTGGCATAATTAAACGGAAATTACCTCTAAACAACTGCACCTCCTGGTGTTTTGTCTGTAAACGCAGTCAGTGTTTTTGTTGATGTTTTCATTTTTGTGTCAAATGTTCACATTCATGCAGAGACATCGTATTAGATGACTTCAAACCGAGTTACTAAACCATAGGAGAAAAAATGTTGTTGCGTCATCTGCGTCAGAATGTTATGACTGGCCCAGAGTAGACATCTTATGTCAGCACGTTCTGAATTCATACATGCCCATGCCGGTAATTTCGTTCTGCGTTCACACAGAGCACAATACCGGTAATTTACTAGTAATGTTATAACTTCCCATACTGATTATTTGCCAGAATGGATTTACATTGTTGAAAAGGTCCTGATCTCTTAATGTTAATTTACCAGTAATTTACCAGTAAAGACTGTATGTGTGAAAGGGGCTATTATGAAACTTGGTATGTGTCTTCGACATAATGACCTGAAGGTATTCAAAAAGTTTCAGGACAGCACCACCTTGAATAATAAATAAATAAATAAATAAAAATCTTACTGACCCCAAACTTTTGAACAGTAGACTATATATTTGTAAAAATAAATATCTTTGGGGGAATGTAGAGAAATTTGCATAAATAAATTGCTCTCTAGAATGAGAACGTCTCCTCCCTATAATAATTGCAACTAGCGATATTAGCAAACTGAGATTTCACTGGGCTGTGTCACAAACTAAAAGCACTTGCCAGTGAACAAATAAATAAATACAAATCTGTACATGTACGTCAACACTGGAAAATTGGAAGGAAAATCATGCTCATTTAACCACTTTATGGGGTCTTCAAGTGTCTTCCTCAAGGGCTGACTGGGGACGTAAGACTCCAGTTATGGTCCAATTCATGCATCATCCCTTCTGGGGTGCGAATCAAAAATATTTTGGTTACCAGCCCAGACATTCAACCACTAACTAAAGAAATGCACAAGTTTGGCCACTAGCCGATAATTATTTTTGTGATATGATTACATGTATTCTGTTCTGTTCTTAATATAAGATAAAATCACAAAAATCAAAATAAAATGTAAATTCATTTTTAATTTATAATAGTTAATATGAGTAAATGCTTTTAAAATGGAATGAACTGAAAACTAAGGTCTGATTACATGCACCCAAAATTAGCCTAATCAGACTGATACCAATAATTTAACAAACTTGCAGTCTGAAATATTAACAAGTACTAGAGCTCCATGTAAACGAGGTTGTGTCCCCCTGTGATAAATAGTGTGTGACTGGACATTTAGACTAGATTTCTCACCCTACCACCTAACTTGTGATTACCCAGGCGAAGTAGAAGCAAGGAGCGGAAAAGTAAGAAAGAGAAACAGACGGGTGGTCTTGTGCCCTTTTTCCCTGTATGATGAATCACTGAGTCGAAACATGGGTGAATAATGATCTTCACATCAGCGAGAAGCGATCAGCAGACCCCAGAAGAGAAGATTAACTAATGAGAGAGAGTCAGAGAGGCCGTTCAGCTACATTACTGTGGAGAAAAGAGGACTTTTAGCCTCTTTCAGACCATTAAACAACATTCTATGAAAGGGGTCTGCAGTTTTCATATTGGTCCCATAATCACCCCAGTAATAGCCCATGGAATAAAGTGTGCTAGGAAAGGCAATCTGTCCCTCACTCAAGTGTGCTGAACCCTAAAATACCACCAGCTAATTATATAATAGCCACATTTATTGTCAAAAGCATGAAAGACAGAAAAGTGGAGTTTCATTTTTGGCAAAGTTTGACGAACATGTTCTACAGCACAGTGTGAATATTATTGTCATAAACAGCCACGCACCAGCTATCACAGCAGGAGCAGCTACAGGCCAATGGGCTGTAAATGCCCTTCTGAACAAACTAAAAGCAGGTAGAGGGGTCATATCACGAATTTTTAGCATTCAATTTTCCCAATGAGGTCCATTTATGAAGTTAGTCAAGGTGTTTGTACCAAAAAAAAAATCATATATTTTTTTTAAATATTGAAAACATTAAAAATGTGTGTATTTTTTTTTTAAAAAGTATCATCATTATATTATTATATATTTTAATTTTAATTTTATATTTTAAAAGACCAATGTAAATAAAACATTTTTTGTAATTGAAAATGTCAAAAATATAAAAATCAAATAAAAATCAAATTAAAAGATTTTATTTATTATATCATCATATTATTATATATTTATTTAATTTTAATTTTATATTTTAATTAATATTTTATAAGAACAATGTAAATAAATCTATTTTGTAATTCAAAATGTCAAAACTATAAAATAAAAATAAATCTAAAAAAGATTTTATGTATGATTTAAATAATTTGATTTACAATATGAAACTCTTAAAGAAAAAATGAAAACAGAAAGCTATAAAAACCTTTTGATATGACTTCTTTAAATCAAATAACACAATACTTTTTTTCATTAAAATTAAAACAATAAAAAAAAAATCCATTAGTTGAAATAAAACAAACTTAGACTAAAATATATATTTTTAAATTTTTAGGTTAAAGTACTAAAAATAAATAATAAAAATACATAGACATATTAAAAATAATAATAATAAATGACAAAAACAGAACAAAATTACTAAAACTTTAAAATTAAAATATAAAAATAATATGAATAATACAACATAAATAAAAAATATAAAAATAAATAACAATAAAGATAAAAATATTCAAACAAATAATAGATTAACCAACAAAAACAATAAAACTATAATAAAATATCAATAATACTAAAATAAGATAGATTACAATTTTCATATAGGCTATCAATTAATGTTACGTAAACTCTATATAAATTATGTAGAAAGAGATTTTAATTAATAACCACATTACATAATTAATTGAATAAAAATCGACTGAAATATGATGACCTCCAGTGATAGGATGGATTCCTCCAGCCAAATAAATGGACACAGAAGGTCAATTCCACTCACTCACGCCTCAGCGTATAGGAATTATACGTGTTTGCTCAATTCTGTATGAGTGCAGTCATGCAGGCACATTTCCCTTTGCTTGAGCCCGTGTGCATAAAAATCATTAAACTCACCAGTCATTTGTGTTTGAACGGCGTCTGAAGGTAAGCAGAGTTTGTGAATGTGTTTGACCGCTGATCCGGCAGGCGGACAGAGGCTATCATTCTCTTTATAGAACACAATCAAAGCAGCCACCAAATGTCACAGCATCAGTGTGAATATAAAGTCCAGTAGCAGCCAGAGGCCGCTGCAGCCTCTCTTCATCTCCTTCTATCAACTACACTTTACTCTTTAACAAGCCTTCTTCTGTAACTCAATCCCTCACCATCTCTCAGGTCTTTATATCAGGTCAGTTAATTAACACTGATTTAACTGTAATTCTGCTGTAGACAGAACAGGACAGAAAGAGGTCCTAAATGCCATTCACCTCATTCAAGGTTAAGTGTGCTGATTTTACTACATTAAAATTATTTCTAAAATGTAGTGTAAGCCATTCATATCTATCATAAAGTGCGACAGCTATATTAGACAATTCAGACAGATACTACAGACAAACAGATACTACAGCGCTCCAGTGTAGCAAGTGCACATTGGAACTCAATGAACTCATCAAAAAGTCTTGCGGGAGGTTTGTTCAACAGGATTATAATGGCTCTGATTAACTTAAGATTCTATGTGCAAGACAAACCTTAATCTTTGAAGTGCAAACTTGTGTAACCTGTCAGTCTACGTGTTAATTCAAGTATGTGTCAGATTCAGAACCGCTGCTGAAGTCTCTGACCTTACAGGAAACATTGCATTTAATGAGTCATTTCTCTAGTATATTACACGCTGTTCCCAATTAGTGCGGCCAGCTGAGTTCTACGCATTGATCACTGATCTCATCAAATCTGTTGTGTTTATTCACTGTGGAACTGAACTTGAAGACACAATAATAAATGTCAAATGTGATTCAATACAACTACTTTTTCACAACATGAGGGACCAGTGAGTGCTTCAGTTTATCTGGAGGTTCATTAGGGTTGATACAAAAAAACAAAAGAAAACGAAACATTTAGTCTATCACTGGGACTTTTTGTATTGTGACATGCGACTCATATATTCAAAATAAAATAAAACAAAAAATAAAATGTGATAAAATGTGATAAAATAAAATAAAATGATAAATATTTAGCATACCATTGGAATTTTTTTAGATTGTGAAATTTTCACTTAAGCACATTAAACTTTTTGTAATGCAAAAAAGATATATTTTTTAAATTCACATATTTATACTTCATAGTAGTATTTGCTAAAAAAAAAAAAAAAAAATTCAAATAAAATAAAATAAAATATTCAGCACACCATTGGGACTTTTTTATATTGTGGCATTTTAATTTCAGCAAATTAAATTTTGTGTAATGCAAAAAAACATTTACACACACATGCATACACACATACATATAACAAAACAAATCTGTCTATATATCTATCTATAGATATATAGATCGATAAATGGATAGACAGACAGACAGACAGATATATCGTTTAAATTTACGTATTTATACTTCATAGTAGGGGTGACTCCGAATAGTCAAAGATTCGATGCTTCGATAGTAGGAACCTGATTCGACTCCCAATCTCACAGTCGAATATTCACGGGGTATTATGATCATGCCATTTTAGGCTATATGGGGGTGCTCAAATGTCTGATTTCACATAGAACTACCAGTTTTCTCCCAATAAGTTAATATACAGCCTATTAAAATAATGATGTAAATAAGAATCTGAAAAGAAAGAAGCTTTAAATAAATATTTTAACGTGCGTGAATAAATCCAACCACCCCTATAGATTTAAGTTAAGTTTCACTTTCCATAATCTGTGACCGACAGAGCCGCATCTTGGCGGCAGGGATTTAAATCTTTAACAAGACTCAAATTGAGGCAGAGTGAAAACTGGATTTTTCTCTATCAGGTACCCTACCCTACAAGTGATTTCAAAACATTTCAGCCGGTTTATATATATATATATATATATATATGGTGTATATTATTTTTCTCGTATAAGATGAATTTGGTTGAGTTACGCTGCAGTAAAGCGCTTATCAGAATATTATGCAGAATATTAATAACTAGGCTATGACTGGGACTGTCATATACGTAACATTATAATGAGAACACTATTATAATAAAACACTGTGAATTTTTAGAGTTTAGCTGCTGTGTTCCTGCACGTTGCGTGAAGAACGCGTCTATAAAAGGAGTTCATTCAGAGCCGCGCAGACACGTTCATGTGCAGTCGGGGCATTCTGTGCAGATAGCCTATAATTTGTAATATTAACATTATGCTGTATAAATAATGAAGCGTATTCTATATGAGATAAATGATGAGTTAAATCCCATTGATTAAAAACCTGCTAACAAATGCTTCATTCTACTGATCATATTCAGCGCGCGCAGCTCAAAACAGAAATGCAGAACATTAATAACTATAACTATTGTCATATACATAACGTTATAATGATAGCACTATTGTAAAAAATGTGAATTCTTAGGGCTTTGCTGACGTTTAATGTTAATTATCTTTTAATCAAAACATAAACATTATTTATCCCGTTTGTATCTGCGAGGCTGTTTGTTAACATTAGTAATTATGACTGTCTAATGACTTGACTCTTGGTAATGTATTTTGCCCCCGCCCCCAAACATATCGGCAAGATTTGAAATTTCCGATTCGACTATGAAAATCCTTAGTCGGGGACATCCCTACTTCATAGTGGTATTTGCTAAAAAAAATAAAATAAAATAAAATAAACATTTCTAAAAATTTAGGGGAAAACATGTTTAACTGTCATAATAAATGTCACAATGCCATATTCAAAATAGAATACGATAAAATAAAATAATAAAAATTCAGAAATTTTCAATTAAGCACATTAAACTTTTTGCAATGCAAAAAAATGTGACAGAGAGAGAGAGAGAGAACGTATTTGTTTTTGGTTTATTAAAACACTTTGGATTTAGGTTAAAAAGTGACAAACGTGTTTTTGTGAGTTTTACCTGGGGGCTGTTTCATAAAACAAGTTTACCGAATAAGCCAGGCTTATTTCAGTTAGTCTGACTTATTTTGAACCAAATCAAGTGACAATAAGTCAGAATAACTGGAATAAACCTGGCTTATTTGGTAAACTTGTTTTATGAAACAGCCCCCTGGTTGTCCTTGTAATACTGGACGTTCACTACTCATGTGATATCAAGTGAAAAACAAATGTGTTTCAATTTATGATGAAGATCTGATAGGATTCAAAAACAAACATTCACATGCATTTTCACACTACAGAAAAACATTATTTTTATGCCATTTTTACATCCCCAAATGAAGGTTTGGGAGATTTTGTCAGATTTAGCTTATTTTAGGTACAAATTTGGCCCTAAAATATGATTAAATACTAAAAACACAGGCACACACACAAAGTGAAGGCACTCCTTCCCCAGATGACAATCAACTCCAGCCACCAACATCAAACCAATCTCTTACAAACTGAACAGCGGTTCATCCCCCTAATGAAGAATCCTTTCAAAGCAGCCCATTGTGCCTAACAGGCCCAGTTAGCGTTAGACTGTGTGTGGCAAACAGCAGTTGAGCACATGACGGGTGGCTCGGGAGCACACACAGGAGATTAGATGACACACACGCTGGGTCCTTCTCATTAGCTGCAGAGCCCACATACACAGAGAAACTGCTGACCACTGAGGGCTTTTACAAATGCTGACATGTGGCCCCGTAACTGACCTCATGGTTCAGCGAGAGCTTGCATGTGCCATACACACACCAGCACACTCTCTAACCAATATGCCCAGTGATCCCCTACAGAAAGAAAGAGAAAAATCAATGTTGTGTGTTTCACAGGCCACTGCAAGCTAATGAAAGTCATTCATTACACCAGCCAGCTACCAAAACACTTCCTCTAAACGCTTCATACCAAACCATCTTTTTTCCTCTTTTCCTCTCATCGCTTGCAAATGATTGTTTTAAACACAATAAAGCATCAATTTAGAGGTCAAGTTCAATCCTCTTTCTCCATTACAGAAATTTTTCCTGTGATCTGCATATTAATGTTGGCCTTATCTACTCGTCAGCACTTGTTTGTATGGCCCAAGTAATGGAATCTAATCATGTCCAGTAGTAGAACCTTTTTAGTGAAAATGGATACATTTGACAAATAATAAGAAATTCTAAATAAAGCAGAAATTGTTTTAAGTATATATTTAATGTATTATTTTATTAGTGAATTATGTGCACGAAGGCTGTGCTTGTTTGATCAAAAATACTGTAAAAATGGTTAATACTGTGAAACGTTTTGTTAAGTTATTAGTAATTTAAAATACCAACATTATTAATAACTTACAATTAAAATAACTATTTTCTATTTTAATACATAATATAACAACAAATTTTAATATATAACAATTTTACTGAAGTTTCAACAGCCATTACTCCAGTCTTCAGTCTCACACGATCCTTCAGAAATCATTGAAATATTCTTATTTGGTGCACAAAAAACATTTCTTATTATTCTCAAGTGTAAAATACGATGACGTTTTAGTGCCTCATTAAAAAATAAAAAAAATCTAAGATTACGAGATTAAAGTCGTAATATTTCGAGAATAAAGTCGAAATGTTACGAGAATAAAGTCGAAATATTTCGAGAAAAAAGTCGAAATGTTACGAGAATAAAGTCGAAATGTTACGAGATTAAAGTCGAAATGTTTCGAGAATAAAGATTATAGTTATAATGTTTTGAGATAGGCTATTCTAGCATTTTGCACATGCAAATGGCCCGGATTGGGAGCACCGGGAGATATTCCAAAGTCTCAGCTTTCAAAATATGTCAGTTTTATAGCGAAATACAAACAATATGTAAGCTATATTGCAATAATGTGTTTGTCAAGCGGCATGTGAGTTAGAGCCCTGCATTTCGGCCCGGGCCGGCCAGTGCAGGCTTTTTACGCCCCTAGGGCCGGGCTTGAGCCAATTTTCATATAGTTCAGACGCGGGCCGGGCCTCGGGCCTGTTTTGGGTTTCTCCTTACTTTTATATTGTAGACATCCATCGATTAGTGATGAAAAAAATTGCCGCGCTGGTGGAAACAACACGAGACCGTGCTGCCGCGACTGAGAGTGGCTCGACGGTGTTTAGAGTCCTGCAGCAGCAGCAAGCGCAAGTGACTTCAGCGCAGCTGAAGAGTTCTGCCTTCAAATACACGCAATAGACTGAAGCTTGCTGCAAAGCCCCAGCAAACATAATAACCATGAATGTGTCCGCGGGAAATAGTAAGGAGATATTTGAATTATTTACTAATAAACTAATGTTTTCTGAGTCCGTGTCGCAAGGATGAAGTTGCTGATCCTGACTCGCCATCTCCTCATTAGACTCGGCTTTAGAGAGAAATGCATCTTTTTTGATTATGATTAAGATTATTATAAAAAGAGTTTTGGTTTTCGATTTTTTATTTCGTTAATGATAATTTAAAGCTTTCCATAGATATATTTATTATGTCTGTGAAGCATGTATTCGCTCAGCTTCGGTTCATTTTTTGTGAAGCACACCTGTTCAAGACTAGACGGCAGAAAGTGCATCATGTATGTTTTCTTTGTTTTATAAAAGCACAACCTTTTGTTGGTATTGTGAGTGCACACAAATAAAAGTAGACCCTTTACAGTTCCGAATTATGTATGTATTACTCTTACCTTTATCAGAAAAAAAAAAAAATGACGGCGTAGGCTATTTTAATTTGTTTCCGCTGAAAAAAATCCAAGTGTTTGCGTTGGTGCCTCCATGTCCTGCAGAGCGTACTTTAGCTTCCACTCTCCACTCAAACTTGGATATAGGCTATAGCGCACATTATAATTATTATAGCGCAGGTTTAACGTTAAAACATTATTATATGCTTGAACTGTTTTAATATATCTATAGATTTTATTTTAGGCAAGTCGTGATGATTTGAGAAGGCTAAATTGATCAAACATAGGCTATGATCAACTCACTGTCTGCCGCTGGTCGCTTGGTCGTTACTTTAAAAAACAAAAACTTATATTTAACAAACAAAAACGTTCCAAACGTTTTTCTAAATTAACTTAAAAAAACTTAACGAAATATAATAATTTTGCCATTACATTCAAAACTGAACTATTTTAATAGCCGAAACAGTAGTATAAGCTATTTTAGGAGAAGAGGGGAAAAAAAGGGGCTCGAGTCGGACTCGGGCCTGTAATTCTGATAAGCTGTCGGACACGGGCCGGGCTAGGGCCTGAGCATCTCGGGCCAGGGCCGGGCTAGGGCCTAAATTTGAGGCCCGTGCAGGGCTCTAATGTGAGTCAATGATCTTTCCGAATCGATTACAATAACGAACTATGAGACATTATTTTCATTCTAAATTAGGCTAAAATGTTCCTTCACTTTTATATCTTGCTATAAACATGAAATAAAGAGCAAAAACACATTTATAATTTGTATTTCGTTATAAAACTGACACTGATTTTGAAAGCTGAGACTTTGTTTAATATTAAAAGCACAAAGCTTAAGCTATTGCTATTGGGTGGCTGGCGCACTATAAATAACGAATGCAATGGAAGACATGAAATATTATTTCCAAGCATACTGTGACTGTCCCCGCGAGTATGACACATGCTGTGATTTCTGCTAATAATCCCACATATATTTGTAGTGTATTTAAAAAAAAGGGTTAAATAAGAGAACTACAGCGCCCCCGACGTCGATTGAGTGTGTGAGCTGATGTTAAGATAAACAGTTGTTCCTGTTCAGTCTTTTAATAAATATCATATTCTTGATATTAAGCTGTTTCTGCGAGTCCTTAAAATTGACTCTTCCGCATCCCAGTAAGATGAAGCGGCCGCTCGGCCGCAACAATATTCAAATCAATTCGGTGACCTGGCAACTTCTCCCGGTGCTCTCAATGCGGGCCATTTTCATGCGCAATATAGGCTATACTCTCAAAATATTATAACTTTAATATTTTATAATATTTTATAATATTTTTGACTTTATTCTCGTAGTTTTTCCGACTTTATTCTCGAAACAGTTCGACTTTATTCTCGAAATATTTCGACTTTATTCTCGTAGTATTTCGACTTTTTTCTCGTAATTTCGACTTTTTTCTCGTAATTTCGACTTTATTCTAGAAATATTACGACTTTAATCTCGTAATCTTAGATTTTTTTTATTTTTTAACGAGGCACTAAAACGCCGTCGTAGTAAAAAAAATTGTGTTGCTTAAAACTTTTGTGGAAACCTTTTTCATTTTTTTTTTCCTCAAGATACTTTGATGAATAGAAAGTTCAATAGGACAGCATTTATTTGAAACAGAGATCTTTAAAAACATTATAAATGTCTTTACTGTCACTTCTGATTAATTTTATGTATCCTTGCTGAATAAAAGTATTAATTAAAAATAATAATAATATTAATGATATAAATAAACAAACAAACAGTTAACCATACTTATTGGCCACTTTTTATAATCACATACAGTATAAGAAAACATGCATATTTTAGGTGATGTGACTGGCCACTAGTTTTTAAATCACCGTTTTGTTATTTGTCTCCTTTCTAAATGGCTTTTCAGTGGGAGAATTTATTATAAAATGCACAAAAAAGGCAGAAAGCAGCATGTATAATATTAATACAACTACAAAATAATACAATCTTTTGAAATATGTTATGTATGTTCAATGCTCAATTGCTAATGCTACTGTACATTGTCATTGTCTGTCTTTGGCATAGGCATAACTGAAGCATAATTGAAAATCAAAGCTTGGTAACATTGGAAGGGCTTTGATGATATAATTTTTCTCATAATGCCATTCTATAAGTGTGGTTAATTCTGTTCAGAGTCATCCCGGTCCCTTATGCGCACAGGCTCTAAGAGGCTTATTATGGCATTATGAAGCAAAACCTTCAAAACATCCTTCCAGTGCGCATTTTCCCAGCGGTTACGGCATCCATCGCTTCAGTCTGGACAAATATACATAATCACAATACCACAACAATGAAGAATCTACTCAAACTCCTACATTTCATTTCATTCCCACCATTGATTCTTGGTCTAATAGTAAAGACAGACAAGTTTATTATCACTGCCATTGCACAGAGGTGCGAACATAAGTTTATCTTGACATCCTTTGATCTGAAAATGAGACTTCAATTTCCACAAAATAACATTCAAGGAAATCTCCCGATAATTCTATTTTTCCTCCCTCCAATTTACTCCTGCTTGCAGTCACATGGTCTTTAGGATAATGACTTCCCCTAGCTTACACTTTATGCACAACCTTTGCCGTTTAAAAGATACGTGCAGAACTTCAGCTGAAGCAAAATGGACAGTCACGCTTTCAGGCGAAGCAATTCACCCCGGTACATTATTGCGCTGCGCTGGAGCGCTGACTGGCAACCCATTATCCAATTTGAATAATAACACATTGCCTTCAGCCCGAGAGCTACGGAAGGCTCGGCTCTAAAAATATAGCATAGAATAGAAAGGAACTGGCAGAAATAGTATGAAAGAGTTTTGCCTTAATGTCCTCTCTGTAGGTTACAGCAGCCGTTTAGAGAAGAGAGACCTGAAGCGGCCCACCCGCACACACACACACCTAACTGGGACAGCAGATGTTCAGCGGGAAAGATGCTGAATGGAGCTAACCGTGCACAAACACAAACAAACAAGAGGTTAAATATGCTCTGCAGCGAAGGAGTAAATTTAAGAAGAGCTTCATTAATGCAAAGGTAACAGTGCTTCTATAAATATAAAAGCTTTGTGGTGTGAGTTTGCAAATGTTAAGTGAGAAATTAAGCTTGTTGTCTTCATGCTTACGGATTGTCTCTGCAAATGTACACAGACCGAGGTGATCTCTATAAAAAAGGTAAAAGCCCCGCACATGATGTGCGTAAGAAAAAAAGAATATTGTGGCGACATATTAAGAATTCATTCCTACAGTATGTTTTAGTTAAATTGTGGCCATGTTGTACTAATTCATTCTGTTGTACCATTTCTAATCATTTTAGTTATTAGGAGAACTAATTAAAGGAATAGTTCATCCAAAAATGAAAATTTGCAAAAAACTGACTCACCCTCAGGCCATCCAAAATATAGATTAGTTTATTCATTAGAACAGATTTGGAGAAATTTAGCATTACATCAATTGCTCACCAGTGGATCCTCTGCAGTGAATGGGTGCCGTCAGAATGAGAGTCCAAACAGCTGGTGTGATGGAAAATGACTTTATCATCTGTTTATTCCATTGTAGAAGCTTCTACTGTGTTCATTCTATACGTGTCAAACGGTGCGAGACAAGTGTGAGACAAGAAATGTTATTTCTGTTAGGGAATGTATGAGAGATATGCATTATGATTGGTTAATAAGACCGCATCCTGGTAAAGTTTTGAGTATAAAAGATTGGGACGAAGGATTGTCTTTTGTCACACACTCTGCAGATGCGCTGTATGACTGTTTGACCTTCTTGCAAAAATAAATCTTCTCTTTCTTAGATACAGATGCTTTCAGAGTCTTCATTTCTCACCATATAAAGTGAAACTTTCAAAATTACATAACACTGATCACAACAATCTACAAGTAATCCACAAAACACCAGTCCATCAATTAATATATTATGAAGTGAAAAGCTGCATGTTTGTAATAAACAAATCCATCAAGACATTTTTTAACTTCAAAACTTCCAGTTACATCAGGAGATTCAGGAGAGAAATATGCACAGATCAAGCAGCATTTACAAGACCAAAAAAAACAGATATGCCAGTGATGTGAGAGAACAACAGGTGATGGACTTTTATACTGGAGGAAGCATTATTATAGATTATGGAGTGGTATTTTGGCCAGAAGCAACGCTTTAAGGTTAAAATGCCTTAATGATGAAACTTGCAGCTTTTCACTTTACAAGATATGAATTGATGGACTGGAGTCGTGTGGATTACTTGTGGATTATTGTGATGGTTTTATCAGCTGTTTGAACTCTCATTCTGACGGCACCCATCCACTGCAGAGGATCCATTTGTAAGCAAGAGATGTAATGCTAAATTTCTGTGTTTTTACAGTATGTGTCACAATTTATCTGAATTTCACCAAATCATGACTTCATTTAATATATTTCTGACATTAAATCTCACAATTCAAAATCAGTGACATTTTTTCTCACAACTGTGATTATTTTTCACAATTGTGAGTTGTACTTTTTACTTTGAGGTGGAAGCAGGGTTCAACAGATCTCTGTGCCTTAAAGCACACAGATTTAAATTTGGCTGAAAGCCTCCAGCCGACTTTAATACGCAGTGAGTGAGGAATTTTTGGTGAAAAATGGAAATGCACAGAGAGCTGAGACCTTTGGGGGAATCGGCCACATAGAGAACACACAGTCAGACATGTTATTCAGCGATGACCTTTCACTAAACACTGCCTGCTGTTCCCCAGGCACTGAGAGAAAAAGATGGAGGTAGAGAAAGAATAGATAGGGGACTAGAAAGACACAACACACATACATCAACACACATACATGCAACATTTAATATCTTTTCCATACTCCCATCTGTGCACTATAAATTACCCATATTCTAATACTGGTCAATCCAACTGATGCCCATTTTAAACGACGACATCTTTAAGACCAGGTTATGTCCAAAAATGCTGTCTAGGTAGGCAGCTCACTCCTTTTAGAGAAAAAAAAATGCCCGAACGGAGAGCTGATGGGAAGCAACAGTTGATTGAGAGAAGCAGGTCTATCTCACTTCCTGATGTCTGCTATCTCTCCTTAAAGTTATTTCCAAACGCTCAGCATCAGGAGATTGACTGTCAAACGGAAGCGATGTCTCCTGACAGAATAAAGACTAAAGGTTATTCGTTCAGAATATTTTACCATCCAACCTGAGAGAGATGAGAGAGTCGTGATAGACATGTGCTGAACGTTTAGTCAAATTTACTTGTGAGCCTGTTAAAAACATATCAACCTAGAAATATGTTTTGCTTTAGGAGAGTTCCCACCAAACCAAAATAGAGGAAAATACGACACCGCAAAAGAAAGAAAAGTGACTGGGTATGTGTTTGTGTGTAATCACGTTATTGGGTAGGACGTGTTCCAGACAGCCGTGAACCAGACTCATCCGGTGCCAGAGAGTGACTGGATTTACAGCAGTAACACATTAACACGCATGAATCACGCTCAATGTTTACTCAACTCTGTGTGTCGCTACTGCAAACATAGAAAAACACAAGCAAAAAGAAAATTAAATTGGTTTAAATTGGGTTTTTGGCCATGAGGTTTCCAATTATACAAGATATGTGCGTCATGTTTACAGTCGAAAATGTCTCATTTGCATTTTTATGCTTTGTGAAAAATTTAGCAGACGCATTTCAGCTTATTTCACGCTCAGAAAATAACCGTCTTAAAGTCCATCCAGAAACTACCCAGACTTGTACAGTAAACCTCTTTTTTTGGCTTTTTCGACGTGTCTATGCAAGCGTGCACCTTCCCCGCAGTGAGGCCCAGTGAGCCGAGAGTCTCTTTATCAAGTCTACCCAGAATTCCCAGGAGACTCATTTGACAATCAAGGCCGGTCTACTGTAATAGCATCTCCAGTCTGTTCGGGCTTCAAAACTGTCAGACTGATAAGTCATTGCTAGCAGACACTGGCTTCGTGTCTCTCTGGCTCAAATATCAAACCCAACAATATGCAACAGATGGCACATATCATATACACACACGAATAAAGATGGAAGACAAAACACTAACACTTTCTGTTTACATATGGAATATAAAAGCATTCAGAATGACATATTGTCTGTTATGGTTTCATAAGGGGCAGTCGTGGCCTAATGGTAAGAGAGTCAGGCTTGTAACCTGAAGGTCGCCGGTTCGATTCTCGCACCAGCAGGAATTGAAGGTGGGGATTGTGAATGAACAGCACTCTCACCGCCTTCGATACCATGACTGAGGTGCCCTTGAGCAAGGCACCGAACCCCTAATTGCTCCCTGGGCGCTGGAGCAATGGCTGCCCACTGCTCCGGATGTGTGTTCACGGTGTGTGTGTGTGCATTTGTTCACTATTCACTGCTGTGTGTGTGCACTCGGATGGGTTAAACACAGAGCACCAATTTCGAGTATGGGTCACCATACTTGACAATACGTCACGACTTTCTTTTCTTAAATAATTGTAGAGACCGTTAAAATGGATTAAACAGTATGATACGTAATACACAAAATCTGGTACTAAACAATATGCAATATACTCTTTATGCACCTTTTTAATAATGGTTACTAGGTTACTAGGGTTGGGTATCGAGAACGATTCCTGCGTTTGCATTTCATTGTGATTTTAAACTATTTAAGTTTCAGATTCGTTCAGATCCGTTCTCGAACCATTCCGTGCATTTCCACTGCAGAAAAGTTTGTTGCGGGCCGGAACATTTATCGACCAGTATGCACAAAATACATCAGTATATCACCATAAACACCGCCGTTTTTTGTCTTAAGTGAACATAAAAATATGAGAAAGAAAACGTATGTGTAACAGTATTTTTAGATCCGTGTGCATTCGGTGTTAAAGAGACCGCCGCCTAATAAACGTGCTGGCTGTCAATAATGTTAATCAAAGAACAAAAGAAAATCATTAACTGATCTTGACTGAATATCTTAACTTTAATAAGGATTAATCAATTTTTTTTTTATTGAAAGAAAACTATGCGTATTTTTAAACTTTCAATTTCAATTTCTGTACCTGAAATTTGTTCAGTTTTATTTATTTATCCTATTGCTAACTTCTTTGTTTGTTCCTATTTTATTACTTACTGTTTACTTGTTTTTAACCATTTAATGTTTGAAATTTATCTTAGTCTAGTTGCTTTTTTCTGTGGTATTGTTTGGTAAAACCATAAGCAAAAAACAGAATAAATAGGTTTGACATCTAAATGTTGGACATCATTTTTTAATGGATTTGTTTATCTTATTGAAATCGGAATTAGGAATCGATAAGAAACGGAATCGATAAGCAGAATCGGAATCGGAATCTAAATAAATAACTAAATGTATTTGTGGAATCGTAAAGGTTTTTGTATAATATTTTTTAATTATACAAAACATTTTGGTAATTTTTGTATAATAATGTGACATTGCAAATAATCTTTACATTCCCAAAAAAATAGACTTCATTAATTCATAATATAATATAAAATATAATATAATATAATAAATTAATAAATGATCCAAGAATTATTTTCATTTTATTTAAATTTTCTTTTTATTTAATTATTTTTTTATTTAGTTTTTGATTTTTGATTAAATAAAATGTTATTTATTTTATTTTAATTTTCTGTTTATTTATTTTATTTAGTTTTTTTATTGAATCAAATGTTACCAGAAATTGTGACCAATAAAGTTTGCCAGAAAACACTACTGACTTGTATATGTAGCTGGTATATTATAACAGATTTTCCTCTCATAAGAATATCCAAGAAGGAACTGAGAGCAGCTTCACAGAAAGCATTACTTATTATGTATTGCATTTGTTGTGTACAATTCAATCGTAACCAAACCACAAACAGAGCAACACCATGAGAGACCAGGTATGAATAAGTGTTTTTCACAGAGGGCCTCTGGAACCATCAGTTGAATGAAAGTCTGAATCAGATAGCTATTGTGGAATGGTTCACTTATGGCAAATTGAAAGGCTAAATCAATATTATGTAGCAGAGTAACATTATGGCTTCCTTCCCGCACAAGCTCTCAGTGGTAACCTTGAGGCTCTGAGCGCAGCAGGACTTCATTTCTTTCTCACCCTGTCGTTTTCTTCGAACCGGTTAAAGACTGATTCCTTTCATAAAAGACATCTGTGAATAGGGAGTAAAAATGGGTGGTAAAACTGAAGGACAGCCTTCTCTTAGTTTTGCACAGGTACATGCACACATTGTCCCATTGAAGTGAACTTCTGAACAGTCAAACATCTTCATACAGAGCATTTAAGAAGCTCAAGATGTCATTTGAACCTGTTCCTCACCTGAAAGATACAGTGACTGCAGTGAATATGAGAGGGTCACGAAAAAAAATGAAAGAGCTCAGATGGAAAAATTTCCAATGTTTCTCTTTCACTAAAACCAAAAAAACCTTACACACCCAACACCAGACTCCTGGAAGTTCAAGCCGCCAAGAGACGCACATAATTAACAAGTGTGAGGAATGTCAACTAAAGCTAAATGATGTTAATTGCTATTGAATATTGGGGAAGCTAATGTGACACTCACTGTTTCTCCTTAGATTCATTATAGATATTTTAATGCATTCATTTTTAGGTGATAAAGACAAAGCATCTCATTCACAAATGCACACGTAAACAATTTATATATAATTTCTATACTTGATATTATTCTTAGTATTTTTATTTTATTATAATAAAATAATATTGGTTCATATAGATTAAACAAAAAATTGTATATATATATATATAAAAATAAAACATAAATTTATAAAACAATTAACTAAATAAAATCAATTAAAAATAATAACATTTTATACCATTTAATATAACAATAATAATGCAGATGATGATGATTATTATTATTGATAATATTATTTATTCTATACTGATTATAATAAAATAGTAAAATTAATAATAAAATAATACTGGTTTAAATAACTAAAATAACTAAATAAATAAAATAAATTTAAATATAATAAAATTTTAGAACATCAAATATAACAATGATAATAATGATGATTGTTGTTAATATTATTTATTCTATACTGATCATAAGAAAAATAGTAATATTAAAACTAAAATGTTGGTTTAAATATAATAAGCAACTAAATAAAATAAATTTAAAAATAATAAAATTGTATAACATTAAATATAACAATAATAATGATGATGATGATTACTATTGTTGTTAATATTATTTATTCTATACTGATTATAATAAAATAGTAATATTAATAACAAAATACTACTGGTTTAAATAAATAAATAAACAACTAAATAACAAATTTAAAAATAAATACAAATAACAATAAATATAACAATAATAAAGACTATGATGATTAGTATTGTTGTTAATATTATTATTTATTCTATACTGATTATAATAAAATAGTAATATTATTAATATTATTAATAATAATAATAATAATAAAATAATACTGGTTTAAATAAATAAATAAAAATAAACAAATAAAACAACTAAATAAATAAATTAAAAAATAACATTTCATAACATTAAATATATAAGTATAAATAAATACATTTATTATAAATAAATGATGATGATGACTATTATTATTGTTGTTAATATTATTTATTCTATACTGATTAGAATAAAGTTGTAAAATAAATAAAATGAATGAATAAATGAGTTAAGTCTTTAATTACATTTTTTTAAATAAAAACAATAAAATCCAAGTAATGTGTGTGAATCCAGGGCTCAGGTGGCGCTCTGTCATGCAGTAAATCTCTATGAGGTTCTCTAAGGCATGAGAAGAAACCCGTTCTTCTGATGTGGAAACTAGTTTAACCCGGGTGCCCTCATGTGACAGAATCACATGTGCACATGTAGGCAAAAACATTAGCAGATGGTCCTCCACCAACATGTGGACCCACGCACACATGTACACTCTCTCTTTCACATACAAATTCATGGTGCTGTATGTAAATCACAATACCAGCTGAAATTGCATGAACTCCACTCTGACCCCTGCACAAAGAAGTCAAGAATATTGTCAGCACTTCCTTAACTGTACAATTACATCCTTCAGGCAGCATGGTCTCATTATAGAGACTTGTTGAAGCATTAGATAGCCCCTGCACACTCCCACACAGTATATTAGCATTACCTGATACTGCTCATGCTGCCACCTGTCTCAGATCCCAGTTTGCATCGCTCCAGCTGAGTAGCCACTATCTGACGCTCCGCCTCCAGCTCTCGAGTTAATCTTTCAAACTGCAGTTCCTGAGAAAAAGAGAAGAGAGATGGTCAGTTAACAAACTTCCTTGGCGCCATTACGTCACTTATAGTACAAACGTGAAGATTACTGAAATACAACATTCTTATTAAAACTGTACAAAGTTTCTGAGGGAAATATAAGTGGTATCATGATGCCTTGTTACTACGCAGTTTCTTGGCTTCTAATGTGTTCTTACTGTTTTTGCATTTCGCTATGTAGTTGTTGGTTGGGCTGGATGGATAATATTGATTAATCTTTATTTCTTAAATCTGTTGATGCATGAAAAAAACTTCACGAAACATTATTTGTAGTGTGCTTGCCATCCAATAATCACAGAAAGTTTGTACTTTGTTGCTTTTCACAAGAAACAGTCTCAGATTTCCAATAAAAACAATAATTAATGTTGTTTTAACGTTCTTTAATGCTGTAGTCGCCTCATTTCAACTGAAATAAACATGAACGAACATTTGAAGGTATATTGAAATAAAATATTTTGCTAAATATATACTGTTACATATTCATTATTCATTATTTACTTAACCTGTTAGTCTTATATTTTTGAATAAATCATAATAATTTGAATAAAGCATTAATAATTTTATTAAAGTTACACATTAAAGCTCCAATAAATTGGAGTAGAAACAAACATAATATATAAAAACTGCCTTTTTAAATTTAAATGTTAAATTACAAAGTTTTTTGAGTTTCGATAAACAAAAAACAGCAACTGAATTTAATAGTTTGGACTGTTGTTGTTCATACTAACCTTTAATATTATAGTAATGTACCAACTGACAGGGTTTCCTATTCATTTTACAGCTTCAGTTGAGAGAGATCTATTTCCTTTTAAAAAATAGCATGTACAGTACCTGATGAATCGAGTGAATGAATCGATTCAAATTAATTGATATTGAATCGAATCGAGATCAGAATCTAATCGAATCAAGAATCATCAGTATCAAGCTGTTTTAGCATGTTGTTTAACGAGTAAAAAAGACCTCACTCCATTCTGGTAGATATGGCTCAGGTACATTTGTACATTGATCATTTAGAAAAGTAAAAGAACTACTTCTGGACGATTTGATGCAACATACTAATACTTGGAGTTTGGGATTTGGTCAAATCCCCAATCCTATAAACCTAAAGCAAGAACCACTAATTACATTCAATATGTCATTTTAGAATTTCCTATAGAGGGCACATTTTGTTCTCTCCTGTAAATTAAATTAAATTTGAGTTACAAACTCAAATCTAGTCCCATAGAGAAACTCCAGTAGAATTTGTGGAGCAGCGTGCGCGCCAGCTATAAATCAAATAGGCAGACCTCCGGCCGGCCCTGAGAGATGATGATCACTACGCCCCAGCTGGGACAGAAAGTGCACCATCAGCACCAATAAAGGCCCATTCCATAACCGGACGGCACATATAATCACTTAGACGGCCGGCCCCAAGCTGCCCCCTCCAGGCAGCCAAGATTAGAGCCTGAAGCACCAGAAAACAGCACTTCCTGCAACCAGAAGCCTTCAAAGAACTTCCTATTCCTCAAATGCACTCAGAGAAGGACAAAAAAACCTGTGTGAAACCCCAAAGTGTTTTATTCCTGAACAGAAATGGCCCAGTACAGGGAAATGAGGGTAAAATAGGAACTCAGAAAACAATCAGATGCTCCACAGCAGGAGTTCTTGTCACCAGTACCTGTTTTAATTACAGCTGGGCAGGAGAATCGATGGGGGTCTGATCAGTAACCACATGCATACGGGGGTCGTACAATTGGAGAGTTTATTGATCTAGCTCTGAAAACCATTTGTGGACTGAATCAGATGATGGTGTGTCCCGCCAGGCCCTATTTCTAGACACCAAAACAACAATTTATCCATTTTTATCCATTTTCAATTCTAAAACACCCATCTTCATCCGCATTTAATCACAACCAGCCAGCTTTCAGCCAGCAAACCACAAAAGTGCAACAAATTAAACTGCTTTCTTCTCTGTCTCGCTCTCTCTTTCTCACACCGTTCACATTTCTCCCATGAGATTTTTCGTTTCTCACATTTGTGCAGTTCAGGACACTGACACATTAAAAGAGGATATGGACTGTGGAATGCATCCTGCCCACAGAGAGATACATCCTAAGTAATTAAATCTAAAGCAAGATGCCTTTGCATGGCTGTGCTCTCCATTTAATAGAGCTCTTTTTCAGAGAAGTCGGAGCAATATATTGAATAACAACAATATATTTTGTCAGAGATAAAGCAACATTGTGAATATAGCTACGATTGTAATGTGCAACACTTGGCAACTGTGTTTTCTAAAGACTGTGTCATAAAATTAGTTTTGCATTCCCTCCTGTCTCATTACATGCGGGTATGTAAGCACCGAGACATTTTAATGTCTTATATCTCTTAATTTAAAATACAAAAACAGCTGAGTTCGTAAGTTTGTTCATTTAGCTTAAATCTGGCTGTATTAAGTAATAAATCTGAAACTGTGTTTTGCGTCATCAATGAAAAGTATTCACGCATATACAAAGCACCTAAGGGGACATGGTGATGGAAAAAAATGAGAAGGCAATGAGAGGAAGACTTTTCTGCAGCTTTTTCAAACTTTTTGCGCTACCTTACACTCGCACAACTTTTGCGTTCTCTCTATCTCTCTGAAGTTTTCTGAGAGAACGCAAATGTCTTGAGAGACAGAGTTGCGCAAGCAAATTCCCAGAAAAAGTTTACGAGTGCAAAGTTTCTTATCGCAAACGCAAACGTCTCGGAAAAAAGTTCGTAAAAATAACTAATGTGTTAATATTTTCGATAACATGATGGAATTTTTGTATTATTTTTCACAGGTGTTTTCCCTGGGAATTGCACATTGCATTGTGTTATGTTTTAGGGATGAATGAAATGTCTGTGAATTTTACGGAAAATGTAAAATTTTACCGAAATTTTATGGAGAATTTTCTGCCAGGACATTATCTGTTTTTCCATTGTTTTTAATTTGATTATTTTATTTTATTTTATTTTATTTATTTATTGGCTTACAGTGCACACACACAACATATTTTGATGAAGTAAAATGGTTATTAAAATACTGACATATATAAATATATTTAATTAAATATTGCTTTGTATTACACACAGATATTACAAATTATTCCATTGGTGCATGAATATCAATAAAATTTAGTTAATTTAATGAAAAACAGTCTAACTCTAACATTAAACAATTTGAATCTACTTGGGCAAAAATCTGTTTGGTTGAAAAGATGTTTCCTCTGACTGTATATATATATATAAATAAATAAATAAATATGTTTATTTAATTCACAGATATTAAATCGGTAACACTTTACTTAAAGCCTTACAATCTCATGTAAATCTCATGAATAAATGTACCCAAAGTTAAAACATTATAACACTTATCAATTCATTGTTACACTGCATTTTAAATTTGGTTAAAATTATTTACGACAAGATCCAATGCACATTCTGAATAATTATAATGCACTTTACCCTCTAACAACCCTTTATAACGCATTATACATAAAGGCTTTAAGTAAAGTGTTACCATTAAATCTATTTAATTCCCAGATATTAAAAGTACACTAAATATTTAGAACAACACAGAAAAATATTGATACATGTGACCTTGGACCACAAAACCAGTCATAAGGGCCAATTTTTTTAAATTGACGTTTATACATCTGAATAAATAATCTGAATAAATAAGCTTCCCATTGATGTATGGTTTGTTAGGATAGGACAATATTTGGCCGAGATACAACTATTTGAAAATCTGGAATCTGAGGGTGCAAAAAAATCTAAATATTGAGAAAATCGCCTTTAAAGTTGTTCAAATGAAGTTCTTAGCAGTGCATATTACTAATCAAAAATTAAGTTTTGATATATTTACGGTAGGAAATTTACAAAATATCTTCATGGATTTTTCATATCCTAATGATTTTTTGGCATAAAAGAAAAATCGATCATTTTGACCCATACAATGTATTTTTGGCTATTGCTACAAATATACCCATGCTACTTAAGACTGGTTTTGTGGTCCAGGGTCACATATATAATAATGTAATAATTGCACAATCATCCAAGGTAGCTTAAAGTAGATATTTTGGAGCAACAACACTATCAAACAAACTGAACTGATGTCGCAAACCACTAAAAAAAGAAAGAAAACCAGCAACACCTGTTGATCAGAGCTAAAAGAAAATAAGTTCAAGAAAATCCTTTAACTAATGCATAATTCAAATTTTAAAACTGAGAACTGACAGCTGAGTGTGACTGAAATCGACCAATAAAACCAGTGTAAATAAGGCTGGAGAGCCAATCAATAAGAACAAACGCCAATGAATGAGGTTGTTTTGCTGTGTTATACCATACCTAATGAGAAACACAACAGATGTCCAAGAGGAAAAGAAAAAACAACTTGCATGAACATCTTAACCGAATATCACTATATTACCAAAGCATACATATAATCTAGTTAAAGTTCAGAAACTTCCAACTCACCCTTTAAATCAGAAACATTTTCTTCCTTCCTTTCCCAGCACAAATCAGGAAAAAACAGCCGTACCTCGTCTCACACCACACACCCGAGCAACCGGTCGCAGAGATCAGTTTAAAGCCAACCCGTCGACCATCCTTCCACTTAGCTCTTCCCATTAGAGAAATTCCTCAACTCATTACAGGCGCGGCCGGTCTGCCAGCCGCAGCTTCCAAGCACCTCGCACACAACACAGGCTCAGTCAGCCACAAAGGTCTCCATGGCAACAGAGGACCCAGCGCCCCCCTCTGGCATTATTTATGCAACGTTTCATCGCTGAACGTCCCGCCCACTAGCCAGACTGCCAAAGCCAGCGTCCCTCCAATCGCTCTCCCTTCTGCCCCTTTTTGCAGGACTATTTGTGCCTGGCACCTCAAAGACCAGTCGAGAATTTCGAGTGCCTTTGGGGTGAAATGCTAAATGCCTCTCTCCTCATCCATCCATCCATCCATCCATCCATCCCTCAGGGTGCTGAAAAAGCCTGAGAACTTTCACTGTCTGTTCCACATCAATACTAGCCTGGAAGTCAGCGTTCCTGAGAGAGACGGAACGGTTTATCTAAAGCGCTGTGTTGGAATATGTTTAAATACAATGGAGACCCGGAGAGGCCGTGTGTATTATCAGAGAGAGCGTTTTGGCTGCCAAAACTTCTCCGGCCCTTTTAGCGCTACCAGATATTCATTATTTATTGAAAGGACACTATTTCACAGCATTCAGCTAAATGACCTGTCGGGCTGCGGTCAGAGTAAATGAGAGATGGTACTGTGTTTAACTAAAGCAATCTAAGCATCATAAAAGCAGGGTTTCAGAGGTTTAGTCGCTGCAGCAACTAGCGGGAAAATAAAACTGACCGCCTGCTTTGTGTTCCTTCAATAGGGCTGGTCAGTGATGAAAGCTGATTGATAAAAGGTTACTCTCGCCGTTCTCATGCATACCAAGTGCGCTGTCAACCTCTCGCCTAATAAGCTCCTCTCTTCCGTCTGATCTCTCCATCCTTACAGATGAGCTGGAGAAGATGGTCAGGAAAGTTTCAAGGGAATGAGACGCTCTTCATTAGGGATTCACGATATACTGGTATTGAAGGTTTTTCTTTATGAGGGCAATTTTCAATATTTAATTGCGAATGTTTGCTCGTCTCGTTTTTGCATTTAGATTACCATTGCTGTCTTTTAAAACTAAAAGTTAACTTTTAAAAACACTGATAAATTTAATAACATGGCTAATTGTAATTTCAAAATGAACATAATGTTACTTTTAACAATTAGAGTGATTAGTTTTAGTTTTTAGTGTTCATTTTTATTTAATTTACACAAAAAATATAGAATTTTAATATCAGCCATCTATATACTGTATGTTATTGGACATAATATGAAAATTATATTAATTATATTATATTACCATTTTATATTATATTACCATTTACCAGTACAACTGTTAAAGACAGAAAATAATACTTCAGTTTAGCAAGGATGCATTAAATTGATCAAAAGAGACAGATATTTTGCAATTTTACAAAAAAAATCAATTTCAAATGAATGCTGTTCTTCTGAACTTTCTATTCTTCAAAGAATCCTTAAAAATAATTACATTTTCAACAAAAATTTCAAGCAATGTTAACTTTTTTCAATATTTATAATTTCTTGAGCAGCAAATTAGCATATCTGAATGATTTCTGAAGGATCATGTGACACTGAAGACTGAAGTAATTCAGCTTTGCATCACAGGAATAAATAACATTTTAATATTACTGTTTTTACTGTTTTTTTGATCAAATAAATGCAGCCTTGTGCATCAGAGACTTAAAAACATTCAAAAACATTGACAGAGTGAATATAACACTGATATCCACATACAACTTACTACAAAGGCACACAATGATTCTACGTACTTCACATCTCACAAATATATTGTTCGTTTGTGATTCTATACAGGGATGGTTTCGTTTGCACTGATCGGCTCAAGTAGAGAGTATCTTATTCCAGCCCCCGAGGAAACCAGCTGTATCCCCACAGAACACACAATAGGTCATGTGATCTGATGGCTGAGCGAACCCTTCCATCTCTCTCAGGTGACCGTTTCTGAGCAGGATGAGAAGTCTGAGGTTGTCTAACCTGGTGTTCAGTCACACATTCAGAACTGAAGGGCTGCCCTTGTCACTCAACTTCATGTCAGGAATCAGAAAACTGGCCTGAAACTGACTAAAGGTGGTTCCATGTGTTATTTAGCATGTCAAGCATGAAGTTAAGCACTTGAACTTGTGGTCCAACTAACAGTCTGCTTAGAAAAAAAGAAAGAAATGGTGCCTTAAAAGCACTATTAATGACTCAGTTAATGGAATTTTTTCATTGATAGGATTTTAAAAGCTTTTTTTTAAACATTTTAAACAATTCACTTTAGCTTTAAAGTGCCCCTATTATGGGTTATGAAAGGTTCATATTTTGGTTTTGGGAGTCCCCAACAACAGGTTGACATGCATGCAAGGTCAAAAAACACTTTTATTTTCTTATATTATGCATTTATGTTTACCTTATTTGCTCAACGACTCCCAAACGATTCGTTCAACGATTAATTTTTTCCAAACGCCTCATTTGATTGGTCGATTTCATTTAAAGCTGTGTTTGTGAGCTTTTAACGCTCCAAAAGCGGCACCTAGTGGCAAAGAATGAATTTGTATTTTCATTCTGACCAACGCGAAAATCAGGTTTTCCCAGGTCTGCGCGCGCAACAGGTGGGCGGGCCATATGCTAATGTTTCATTTTGACGTCAACATGAAACGGCTTGAGATTCGTTTTAAAAACGACTCGTTTCAATGATTCAGAGTCGACTCTTTCTTTTGAGAGACAATAACTTTATTGTCAAAAATCCATAAATTAATTTTCAAAAAGCCATAATAGGGGCACTTTAAGTCATTTAAATGTCAAAATATGAAGGACATTTAACAAAATATTGTGTCTAAACTGTTGTGTCTAAATATTGTGTCTAAAATACTGACTGATTTAAAAAAAAAAAAAAAAACTTCTAAAAATGACAAATAATCAATGTGATACAAAATATGTTTTCAAATATGTTTAGTAAATTTAGAGTTAATATGAGGTAGCATAAATGTTTAAATCAAAAATTTCATATATATGAGATATAAAATGTCTTATTCACTATCATTAAATTGTACATATTTTATACCGTAAGTGTCTAAATATAGTTGTCAAAAGTATTTAGACACTTAAAAGGAATGAATGTCACTGCTAAAAAATAAAATAAAATAAAATAAAATAATAAAATATAGTAAAAAATAAAATAAAATAAAATAAAACTGAGTATCATGATATAAAACTTTATGGCAAGCAGGACCTTTATAATTAACTTGACCTGAGTTTGCCTCATTTTCACTGCTTTAAGGTTCTTGAGTTGGTACATTATGCAATACAAGCTTTGAAGAGTTACTGTGTCACCAAAATGGGTTCACTGGCAAAGAATGATAAACAAGAACATTACATAACGCATGTAAAGGAGTTATGACTATGCTAATCTGCAGCTTCACTGCATATTACCAGAGCACATAAAGAGACACTTAACATTTATTTTGATACATACATTTCATGTCAAATTCCACTTGAGATGTAGAGAGATAACAAATTGCAATTTAATGGAGAACTAAAAAAATAAAACCACATTCACAAAGGGAAAGAAAACTGAAAAATGTAAATCCAAATCTCCAAGGTGTTTCTGACCAATAAACATGAGAAAAATTACAACAAAATTCTCTACCTGTCTTCTATTTTAAAACTGCTGTTTTGATTAAGGTATCCTTGGAGTGGGCGAAACTGGGTCACGTGATCCAATAATTACATTCCTGTTTACAGAAAGAGAGAAAGAAAAGATGTGAAAATTAAAGACTGAAAAACGATAGCAACATGAGAGAAAGAGAGAGGCAGACATCATCAGCATTCTGTGATGAATGGCCCAATTAAGTCAGTTCAAAAGCAGGGCCTCTGTCTGTCACGTCTGCTCTTCAGCGAGACTAAGAATAGCCAATTTACCCCAACACATACATAAACAAACTACACTGGCCAAACAACCTTTCCCTTGCCAGGGGAAAAAAAAAAACACTGAGACTTCTGAAAGAAACTCACTTAACCTTTACAGGCAGTGCTAAAGGAGCTGGCGATGGATTAGACTCACTCAGGACTGCACAGGGAAATTTATCTTCTTGAAGTATCATGGGAATGATTATTGTTTAATGCGACACTGCGAGTTGGGATTACAAAGTGTCTTATGGTTCAGTAAAGAGATTTGAGTGACATACATAAATAGTTATGACATCCCACAACATCTGAACAGAGCTACACAGTAAACAGACTCATGGTCGGTGAGAGACACTACAATTCTGGACAATATTGATACAGCGATATTTATTTTCATGTTATGGCTGATAACTGATAAGTAGCCTATACTAAAATTCTGTACTATTTCATCAATATAAGTTAATAATAAAATACTAAAAATTAAAGTCAATCTTTTGTGTAAAGTACATTATCGTTTTTTATAACGCACAATATGAAAATCAAATTTTTCACCAAAAAATTAATCCCGAGATTTGATAAAGATTATATCTATACTATTATACTATTAAACATCCAATATTGGCCAATACTAAATAAATAAATAAATAAATAAATAAATAAATAATAATAATAATAATAAAATAAAATCTGGAATATACTTACTTTTTTTTAATTTAGACTAAATATGATATGATGTTCATTAAACTGTATATATGTCACATATTTCAGCTGACCTAAAAGTATTTATGATTTAAAGAAAAAAAAGAAAAAATTCATAAAATAAAATAAGAACTAAAATAAATAAAATTAAATACATATATTGTTCAAAACTGAGACAGAGAATTCTATTAACTATGTTCATAGTTAATGAAAAAGAAAAGAAAAGAAAAAAGAAAAGAAAAAAGGAAAAAAAAGAATATAAACTAAAATTAATAAAATTAAATACATGTTCAAAATTAAGATGGAATTAAAAGAAAAGAAAATAAATTAAAGTAAATAAAATGAAATACACACACACACACATACACATACACACACACACACACACACACACACACACATATATATATATATATATATATATATATATATATATGCTTATTGATCTTCCTTTGTTCACCCTGATCCCTAGATGGGCCATTGATTGCCCCATACGGTCAACCACTGCTAATAACCAACAAATACGCTAACGGTGCACCACCAAGGTCACATAAACACACTACCAAAAATATGAGCATGTCTAAATATCCCTTTAAAAAAAAAAAAAAAAGTTCACGCTCTTATGAGGTTAGACTACTGGCACAACAAAACAGCACCTTGAAATGTCAGCGCCTAAATGCCAACTCACAGTTGTGCTTCTGTGTTTGACCACTGAACACTCGAGTAACTTCTGGCTGGTTGAATCCGTTCACCCTGATTTAGTTCCACATCAGACTTAAATTCATTGATCTTCAGAGACATTTGTTTTCATATACCAAGCCCCAGAAAGGCAGGCTCTCAGTCTCTGTCTCCAGACAGAAGCAGCATTGCTCAACATGTTCAGTGAAACTCAAGAAAAAGCAAAAGGTCAGCTGAAACGATGGAGAAAACAATATAACCGTCACAGGAGAGAAATCCCTTTTTTCCAGCACCTTTAGTCTTCTGGTGCGCTGAGCATGTGAAAATGTAAAGAACTGCGTGGCACGTGCTCTCTTAAGGGTGGAGAGAGTGACAGGTTCAGAAAGTGAGCTCTGGAATGGGTGAAAATACCTAAAATGAGATATTTGATGTGCATCGCTGGGCTTTGAAGGAGGGGGTTCAAAAAGTCAGTCCTTGACAAAACTTTATTATGTGTGGGAATAAAAAAAAACAGGTAAAGATTGAGATAAGGTATCTCTTTCACACATCTGGCACGCACACATAGGCGATCATTTGGGAGGGCAGTCAGTTCATGTATAAGTGGAAATTTTGCTCCATAATAATTACACTGTCTGCATCTGTGCAATTATATTCTTAGCTTGTTCAATGTTTGGTCAAACAGAAATAATTGAATGTATATTATGCTTTATTATGTTTCCCCCACTTATAGATTTATTCTTAATGGTGGTCAATGTTCATTCTTCCAAAGAAACAATTAAAAAAATAAATGAATATATAATAATAATAATAAAAATAACAATAAAAACAATTATATATAAAAAAAGAGAAAAAAAAAAAACAATATGAAAATTAAGCTCACATGCTTATTTCTCCCAAAAACAATGCTACAGCCCATTATACCACTAAATTGTGCATTCAGTTTCAGAATGTCTGTTTTCGGTTTGTTTGGTTCCACACACTGCCAATTTACCCAACAGTACAGCACGAGTTGCCAGTTGGTGGAAAAATACAGTGTATTACAGCCATTAAGGGAAAGGGAAGTGGTGTGTGGCCAAGTATGGTGACCTATACTCGGAATTTGTCCTCTGCATTTAACCCATCCAAGTGCATGCACACAGTAGTGAACATACACCCGGAGCAGTGGGCAGCCAACGCTGCAGCGCCCGGGGAGCAGTTGGGGGTTCGGTGCCTTGCTCAAGGGTCTCACCTCAGTCGTGGTATTGAGGGTGGAGAGAGTGCTGGTTATTCACTCTCCCCACGTACAATCCCTGCCGGACCTGAGACTCGAACCCACAACCTTCGGGTTACAAGTCCAACTCTCTATCCATTACGCCACGACTGCCCCTTAAGAGATCCATTAAGAGACACATCACCTTCCTTTGTCACTTGTGCTCGTTTCTGTTGCATGTCCTCAATCTGGCAAACTGCTTGAACATAGAGTCTGAAGAGGAGAGGATGGGGAGAAATAACTTTCTCCAATATTGTAGATTTGGACTGCATTACCCATTTCAACTGCTAGCTGTCTATATTACATACTGCAACTTTGAAATATATTATAATACTTGTGTTATTCCCTTTCTGTTGGTCAAATGTAGGACCCTACGATTTCCGTGATGCGGAAAACGCAGACAGAATCACGGAATCCATTCATAAACATGGAATTTACTGTATTATGCGGAATGTCACGGAATTTGCCAAATTTTGGACGAATAAATCAAAAGTAGGTCACTTCACTTAATTCAGATTGCGATATGGACTAGTGTCTGTGAATATTAACTTGCAAAAAGACTATTTAAATATAAACCCTGCATATTCTATTCTAGTGTTTTCGTCTCCAGAGTTGCTTTATGAGCATTTGACCATTTCATTTTAGAAAAACTATCATCATATCATATCATATATACAAACAAAACTCTTCACAGAAACCCATCAAAATAAAAGTCAGGTTAAACCTGACAAAACTGTAACTGAAATACATGACTTTTGTACAGTAGAATGTACTTCTTAATGTAATACTACTATGACTAAAGATAAAATTATTAAAACTTGATTTTTATCTTTATTTTTAAACATCCTTCGAATTGAAATACACTGATTAACTACATTATGTCAGTTTACATTTTATTCCACACTGTAGTCGTTAGTGCCATCTTTTTTTAGACATGCTAAAAACTGTAATAGGTGATAGGTTGCCATGTCGTGTTTCTGTTTTCACTATGTGACATCCCTTTTATCGCTGCAAACCAGAACTACAAACACACTTAATTTGACACTCCTCAGGCCTTCTTTCAGGTTCATTAAAAAGAGCTTCTTTTTAGATATGACAGAGAACATTAAGCAAAGTCTGCTATCTTCACACACAGAATCACAACTACTGGAATAGAATCACAAAAAGAATCCAGCACTTGTAAAACATCTACTATAGTAATGATGAAATATCAGCAATACAGATTTAGCATGTAAACACATTTGTTTTATCAGAGTACACTACTAGTTTTCAAATAGTTGTCAATGGAAAGAGGGTGCAATTTACATATCTTACAGGCAGAGACTATATAGATCATGCTAACTATCCCAGTTTTGACCCTTAAGTTCATATGACAACCAAGCCTAGAGTCACATACAGTCTTATAAATCTCAATTAACACATCTGAAATATCTGTTCTTCCTACTTACTGGTGATAAGACACATTTCTGTTATCTGGGAAGGTGCCAGTTTTACAATCTCTTCTGAAGTGCACTTGAACTATACATTAATCTATGCTACAAAATTTCCCATGATTTATTGGCCAGTGCTAAAGTGTAATTCGTTATTTCCCATGGCATTATGATTAACTGCAGATGTATAATCAAAATGACTTCACTAAAATGAAAATAATAAGGTGCCTATTTAAGCACATGACCTTTTGTACATTTCAAAAAATGATTAAAGTGAATAAAAATTGTGCCCTTAACAGTTCTTTCAAATTTACTGTATATAAATAAAAGTATAATAGAAGCTTGTGGGGGACAAAAATCACCCTTATATATGATACTAACTCTATATTGCCATCAAATCCCATTCACACAGAATCAAACTATTAAGAATTCTTTATTAACAGGCATGTCTAATAATAGACTAGTTCTTTGTCTAGTTACATGTTACATCACACAGCGATCACACAGAGAACTCTAATTTTGTTAGGCCTATCTCATTAGACACTGGTATGGTGCACGAGGAACTGAATCCTGGGACGGATGAGCTCATGATTAAATCTTAGACATCAACAACGCAGTGCAGAACCAACACAAAGAACATGCGCCGCTGGAGAGATGATATTGGCTTCCCACTGTTCCTGTCTCATTTGAGTTTCACCTAACGCAACATGTCGCCATTACTGGCATGCACAATGGCATTTCTAATCAGTACTCTGCTTAAGGCTTCTGAGGGGATGCTGGAGAGATCATTTGTTAGAGTGAGATGCACACACAGCTACAATCTCTTCTGGTAATTGCCATTAATGGTTACACCCAGGCAGGGTTTCTCTTCATAAAAACCCATAAACAAATGCCTCGGCAAAATTACCAGAACTCACGGGAAGACTAAATACGTTAGTGATGCTCGCGGGCTGAATTTTTACATCGTCCCTCAAGTGTTCATAGTTTGCCCTTAAATAAATTTGGCTCACAAATCAAATTTTGCTTTTAGCATATTGGTTTGGGCTTTAATGTTATCCTGTAAGGATTGTGATACAGTGGCCTATAGGTTGTTATTTAAAAATCCAGGGTGCTTGGGGATCTGCAAAAAAATTACATTTATTTCTTATTGAATATACTTTTTAAATATTATGCATTATTTTTTATTTTAATTTTTAAGTAATTAAATATTTAGTTACTCCACTGAATTTACTGTCTGACTGAAATTAAATGTATTAATATTATTTGCATAAATTTACTGCTCTAAATTTTGTATATTACAATAACATCAACAAGCCAAATAGTGATATTTCTGCTCTCTAAATAGGACTGATACCTGCCTGACCTGCAAGGAATAAATTGCAGTTTTCATGGAACACAATCTCAGGCGTCATTACTCCACTAAACATGCAGTGCAATACACTAGGTATGATGGATAGATGAGTTGCTCAACTCTGAAAAAGTCTGTCCATGCATCAATACCTGTATAATTGCAGGGAAAAAGCATAGTCAAAATTCATAGTTGTAAATTTACTTCTAATGACCCCTCAATGGAGAACATCACCTGGCTAGCAGCCCAGAGATAATTTGCATTTGAGACCCCTAAGTAACAGAAGTCATTTTTCCAAATAATCAACATGAAATAAACACAACTAATGAATGAACAGAACAATAAATATAAAGCTTGATTTTTTACCCTTTTTTAAAGGGTTTGTTCACCCAAAAATGAAAATACTGTTATTAATTACTCACCCCCATGTCATTCCAAACCCGCGAAACCTTTGTTCATCTTCGGAACACAAATTAAGATATTTTTGATGAAATCCGAGAGCTTTCTGACGCTGCATAGACAGCTATGCAGCTATTCAAGGCCCAGAAAGGTAGTAAGGACATCATCATTACTACCTTTCTGGGCCTTGAACGTGTCAGTTGCATTGCTGTCTATGCAGGGTCAGAAAGCTCTCGGATTTCATCAAAAATATCTTAATTTGTGTTCAAAAGATGAATGAAGAACGAAGGTCTTACTGGTTTGGACTGACATGAGGCTGAGTAATTAATGACAGAATTTTAATTTTTGGGTGAACTATCCCTTTAAGCACTTATTTTGCGTGGAAGCTGAAAGTTTACACCAGAAGTTTATCTATTATAAATTGCATCTTAAATCCAAAACACAAAATATACAGGTAAAAAACGTATTAAAGCACCTTTATGCTATTATCACCTGCACTCACAATTAATATAGGACCTCTGAGAGCCGAGCTGTCACGGTTTTATCACATAGCCGAGATGCTGCCGGCTCTCCACTGGTGACAGAATGCTTAATGTCTGTCTCACAGTCTTGATGTTCACATTTAGCTTTTTTGTTACCGTTTTACATTCACATAGACTAGTCTTTCTTCTTCTGTCCGTTATTTGAATGGGCTGGACCCAGCGTTGCTTCTTTCATGTGGGGGTCAAAGAGATTAGAGCGTTTGAAGTGTGCCAGGCGCTAGCTGAGGGAAAAACACTAGTTCTTACGAGACCCCATGGCCTCAGCGAGAAGGAAAAGACAGACTGCAGGGAGAGAGAATGAGAGGGCTGTTTTGAAACAGCACATATCAATGCTGCGTGATGACACATATGCATCGTGAGTGACAAATAGTTTAACAATAAGCCGCAGTTTAGGGCAAGGTATATTGAGCGGAAATACTACAAAACATCAAAAACAAACACTTCTCTCAAACCTCTTATCAGCTCTTGACTGAAAATCATTATATGTGGGGTGAGTACAGGTGCAAAGCAGGTGGATATGGCAGTGAATACATAAAAGCTCCATAGGAAATCCAGAGTAAGGAGAATGCAGCTGTCTGTAAAATCCATTATTCCTATTTGAAAACATACATAGGGAGCTACCTTCAAAGGCAGCGTTCTAACTGTAATGGAACCTCATACGTGAATGATTTAGAACACTCTGAATATATAGCTTCCTAATTTGGCAAACATATTGCTCCTTTAGCATCTTTTTGTCACAGCGAAGTGTGTTCACTCTGCTAGTAATGTAGGGTTGCAAAGGGGTGGAAAATGCCCAGAAACTTGCCAAAATTTCTGAAACTTTCCAAAAAATCCTGAAAAGTTTCCAAAATTTGTGTTTCTGAAGTTTACCAGAAATTTTCTGCTTCTTTGCAACCCTACTAATATGTTTACCTGTTTATCTATCCATGTTGTAATATATACTGACATGATCAAAATGTGTCATCCTAGAAGCACTAATTAAATGTCACCATTTTGGTCAGTTGTTCCAGCCCTCCAAAACTATTTCTGCCAAAACCGATTTTTTTTCCCTACCTGATCTCATGACAAAAACATACTTCTAGGAACTTTTTCGCAAGACGCGAACTACGTACCAGTAAGTACATATCACTGCAGTTTCCAACAGAAATAAACACTAGAGGCAGTAAAACAGCGAGCACTTGTAATCGTTTTCGTACACAGTTATGATTACAGCTCCATATGTTTTGCTTTTCAGACGCAATAAGCTTGCTCGGTAGCTCAGCCAGCACGGAACTGGACTTAGGATGCGGAATCCTTGGGTACGAATCCCGTTAAAAACATGATTCATGATGAAAACAAGTTAAAATGGCACGTTTGCGTTTTTACATCACATTTGCTTTTGTTCGGGTAGGTTTAGGTGTAGTGCAGATGGTACGTTATTTTAAAACGTCACGGAGAATTGGACTTATAGCGCTACTCAACGAACATTTCAAGTCAGAACTGCGGTGACACCTAAAAAACCAACTTCACATAAAACATACCATATGTACGTTCATCTGCTCCAGTGGGAAAAAAAACAAACAAACATTCTTTTAGCGCCACCCAGTGGACATTTCACATCGAATATGTCACGAAACGTACATGGCGGTACGCATTTCGTGTCTTGTGAAAAAGTTCCCAGAGGTATGTCGTGGCCTAATGGTTAGAGAGTTGGGCTTGTAACCAGAAGGTCACCGGTTCGATTCCTGCACCAGCAGGAATTGTAGGTGGGGATTGTGAATGAACAGCACTCTCACCACCTTCCATACCATGACTGAGGTTCCCTTGAGCAAGGCACCGAACCCCTAATTGCTCCCCGGGCGCTGGAACAATGGCTGCCCACTGCTCCGGGTGTATGTTCACTACTGTGTGCATGCACTTGGATGGGTTAAATGCAGAGGACAAATTTCGAGTATGGTTCACCATACTTGACAATACATCGCATTATTTTTTTTTTCGTCATGAGACCAGGTTGATTTATTTTTTCTGTTTCTGTTGAATATTTTGGTGCATATTTCATATTCCTTAATATTTCTAAACCTGGTCCATTTGTGCTACAGCTTCTTTAAAATGAAATAAAATAACATCTTACACACTCTTTGGCTGATTTGCTTTCTTATTTGGAGAGTAAAACCATTGTCAAACAAACAAACATCTTATTGTTGGACAGCATAGTGAAACAACAAACACATTGGAGATAGAAAAGTATGTATCACCAATAAAAATGTGGCTTAGCAGCAACTATGCATGACACACAAATAGCCATCTTCATGGTTAAGGCTACAAAGACTTAATTTACAACGGATTCCAACAGTTTTTTTTAGCATGTTGCTAAGCTAACAATTTAATACTCCCACTAAGTAAAAAAAGAGTTTTCTAGGTAGGAAATGTGTTTTTAACCTTATTACATTTTTCTAAACTTGTGTTCAAATTGTGTTTTAGAATGTCATGTCATGCGGGAGACACCGCAAAAGATTCAAGACACAAATGCAACAATTAAATGACTCCATGTAGCGCATGTTTACATTAAAAAAAAACAACGAAAAGTATCACAGTGGAATGGAAGAAACACGTTCAGTGTGAACGGCCCCTTAGAGTGCGCTCCTCCTTCACATGCCGAAGTCTCTGAGTAAACAGGGCAGGGGACATGAATATGAAGGAGTTCTGTTTAACATGCAGTTTGGACGACATATTTGTCAACTGACTGAGGTGGGGTGTGTGTGTGTTTGTGGGTGGGTTTACAGTCAGCAGTTTGCTGAGAGATAGGACAGCAGGAGATGGTCCCCAGAGGTCGTTAAACACACACACAAACACAAACAGCTCTGGGCTGATCCTGCACGCTGACAGGGGCTCTTCATCTCTCTTTGACCCCAGGAGACACATGCTCCTCACCCTGGCTGGTATTACATCAAACAGACACAGGTCATCAGTCTAACCCCTGATATACCTGCCACCTTTCAAGCCGAATCAAACACGCCCCAGGACGGCGTCTTCCGAATTTTGCATGACTCAGACTTTCTGCTTACCAGATAAATTATCAAAATGTTTTCCTGTAGACCTGGGGAATTTTCCCTGAGGAGGCAAAAGTTTAGTTGAGGAAAATAACTGACAGTACAGAAAAAAAAGTTATGTGATGGGAGACAAAATAAAATAAAAAAATAAAACAATTTTAAATACATAATCAGAAAAAAACAAAAGAATTAAATATAAATATAAAACAAACAAATAAAATAAAAAACATGAATACATTTACTTATCCGTTGTACACTGAACTATTTATTTATTTACTTAATTATTTATTTTGTTTTATTTTATTTTTTCAGCTAAATTTAGGCCAACAATGACAAGCCAATAATTATTTCCATCTCATAGCTGACAACCGATAAAGGGTTAATACAATTCTATACTATTTTGTCTAAATAAATAAAAAATAAATATCTAATACTAAAAAAACTAAACCAATCTTTTTAAATGCTACAAGTGAATTTATGCATCACATTAGAATGTACATTATAACATTAAAATGCATAACATGAAAAAAATGGCTATTCATTTTGAGATTTGCGAAACGTTAAACTTAACAGTGTTAATTATTCATTTTTATTTTAAGTATAAGTTAGATGACGACAAAGGTAGTTTAAATCTGAGTATTCGCGAAATGACCATGAACAATTAAATTTATAAAATTGTGCTACAATTAAAATATGCTCTATATGCTTCAAACATGAGTAAATAAAACTGAAACACAAATTTATAAACACTGTAGCATATCTAACCACACTTTAAAAGCAATCAAATGATACTTGGTGGAATGGATTCTTCAAATAAACCCCAGAACATGTGTTAGACTGTATTGTTTTGCAGCATAATTACACTTCTTCATTTTTTATGGTATAGGAATCATAGTTGATATGCTTCAAAAACCTGGCGGCTGGCAGGGAGTGATGGGGCCATTTCATCACATCCTCTAGTTACTAAACAGCAAGTTTTCAGCAAACGCCCTTACATACGGCTGCATTATGCCCGCTCCTTTCTGCTCTCGAAAATCCCCAACATCAGCAACAGAGACTGCATGAAGCGATGCCAACAAACCTGGCATACAAAGCGAGTCTCTTATGGAACAACAAAACAAACCTTCACAGATACAAAATAGTCTATTAAAAAGCATCACTGCGAGCAGAAAATTATAAATTCCCCTTAAGTCACACAAAAAGCTCTATATTACCAGGAGACCAAAGATGGAGAAAGAATAAACATCTCTACTGCTCAGCAGGAAGCACATAAGGGATGAGCTTTAAAGTATGGAGACAGACATATATAAAGATGAAGACAGACAAGAAGGATGAAGAGCATCTTCTTACCTATTTTCATACATTACAAAGCTTTTAAAGCTTATAAACATCCAGATGGTGCTGCCATTATTGAGTTACACTGGAAGCTATATTTCAATAGATGTGGCAAGGTTGCAAGCAACAGTTTATCTGTTTTCCATTGCACATAAGCAGGCCATCATCAATCAAAACCAATCAATTGCAACCCAAGCCAAAAAACGACTGACAGGTGTCTTTGTGTTGCAGTGAAACAATCAAATTCAGTCGCAGACTGTGAAAGATCTAGGTAGACCAAACTTTTGTGAAATAAAGGTCAGTTGTATAAACAGTAATCTCTGGTCATGAATTTAGCAGAACATTTCCTTTTCATTCAGTGGGACTGGTGATCACAAACATGATTAAATTCCTCTGGAGGGAAAACTGGAGAACTTCCAGTCATCAGCTGTTCCAAAATGCATGCCGTGAGGAGACATGACCTTCAGAGAAATCCATGCTGGATTATAAATGGAAATGTATGAGCATATGCTAACATATACTGCCCCACATCTTCACTGGCTTCACTATGGTTGCATAAGTCATGTATATATATGTATATATATATATATATATATATCTTATGCTATTTATTTGGTAAAAAATACAGTAAAAACTGAAATACTGTGAAATATCTCTACAATTTAGAAGAGCTTCTTCAGTAGCACATCATTCTAATATGCTAATCTGCTGCTCAAGAAACATTTCTTAATATTATCAATGTTGAAAACAGTTGTGCTGATTAACATTTGTGTGGAAACCATAACACAGGTTTTCATGATTCTTTTAAGAACAGAAAGTTCAAAAGAAAAGCATTTACTTCATTAGAGCTGTCACTAAATATTATTTTGGTAATTGAGTAATCGGTCGATTATTTGGACGATTAATCAAATAATCGGAAAATTATAATTAATTTGTTTGTGGTAATAAAAATAGACTTAAGTGAACCATAATGTTTAAAATTATTTAAAATACATATGTAATTAGTTCAAATAAAGTATCAAAAGCAAGTAATCCTATGGTTTTAGTGAACAAAACTGTTAAAATACATAATGTATTAGAAACAATAGAGATAATGTACATTACACATTATAACAAATGACTGAAGAGGGCGCCAACGGCCTGACGATTGTTTTTACATTTAAATATGCATCTTTAATATTTGGCCATTTCTTTAAGACAGAAATGCTACAGCCACTGTAATTTCTTCAATATGTCAACATCAAAATGTGTAAACTCAGAGTGAGGGTTTAAACTATTATTTTGAAATTGCCATGAACAGTTAGCATATTGCTAAAGATATTGATGTATTCTCCCGTGTCTGCATAGATTTATAAATGATTTACCTTACAAATCTGACGAAATGGCAAACGTTGCGTTCCCAGATGAATGTTATAACAGATGAATGTTCCACAGACGCTCCACACATGTAAATGATAACTGTTAAGGCCATTGCACACTGAGTCCAAAATTTTCACATGCGTTTTTCCGTTTTTTCATATTCCCCATCCTTTCCTATCAAAATGCATGCAACGGATGCGAAAACGCAGAAAATCGAACCTGATCCGATTTTTTTTTGACGGACGAAAGTTTCGGAGGCAGTGTGCAAATGTGATTGACACAACGTGAGGTCGTATTTATTTTTTAACGTGCGAAATTTTCGTCCGAAATTTCGGACTCAGTGTGCAATGGCCTTCAGTGTGCAGAGACCTTTAGTGTGGAGCAGAATTTACTGTAAACGGAGCTGCTCTGAGACGCACGTACGTAACCTACACGCATGTAAATAATTAAAGCGGATATATTAGACCTGCATCGCATATATTTAATTGAATCGTAGCGTTTGCTAATTCACGATAGCACTATGCTTTATTATGAATTTAAATTGATTTAATATATCATGCAGCCTTGGAAAACGGTCTAATAATGCGTTTCATGGATTGTCGTATGTGGAAGTCGCCACTTCCGGTATTTTGCTGGTTACTAGACATGGACAAAATGCAATAGATTTTTTTTATTTATTTATTTAAATCGAGGACTTGAATTGAATCGAGGAATCTTGACAGCTCTACTTGAAATGTAAATGTCTTTACTGTCACTTTTTATCAATTTAATGCATCCTTACTGAATAAAAATATTAATTTAATATTAAATGCAATAAAACACTTCATTTCACCCCAACGCACTTAACTACTGAATCTGTAAATTCTGTAAATTCTTTAGTTTTCTACGCAATTACGTTGCAATTTGATAATTTTCAGATTTACCTGTTTCTAAATGGCAAAAAAACACAAAAAAAATAAAACTACTGTTATTTTACATGATCTAAGTCTAAGTGGCAGAATAAGTTGAAACTAATGAAAACTATGCTCACAGACAACTGGCTTGTTATTGCCTGTACATTCACAAACCACAAAAACACACCACTGATGACAATGACAGATCTCAAAACACAGTGGGGTCTGGTAAAACAGCTCATCTACTTTGTATGCTTTAATATATATATAGACTGAAAAGGTAGTTCCTTTTGAAATTTTGCCAAGGAATCTACCTACTTGTTTTGAGGATTTGAAGACTGCATGAATCTACTGATAGCGTGTCTTCAAACTATCGTGCCTCACACAGACGTCTCCTTTCATCTACTCAAGTTAGCCTGCCACCGTCAGACAGAGGTTTTGTTGTTTAGCTAAAATGACAGGTGCTGTTCTCACACTTGCTCCCCTTGAAGCGAACGGCAACTTGAGGGCTGAAATTAATTATTCTTATTAATCAATGAACCACTGCAAGTACTTTAGCCTGAGGCTTTCAACAAATCAAAGAGATTTGTTACTACTTTTTGCGGTGTCACAAAATAATGTCTTCACTGTAATGAAAAAGTGTATTAATCCTTATTTACCACCATATTGGACGATTCCAGTTGTAAAGGCACAATAAGGAAGCAAAACCCTCTTACACGTTATAAAAAAGTATAAAAAGAACATTGAGCATTGTTAATTCAAAAGAAGAAAGCAGTAAATTAATGCTGAGGTTAAGCTGAATTAGAGATTTACTGGAACAATGTGAAAGATTAGACCCATTTGGCTTGTAACACTGGCGAAATGTCAATGAATCAGTCTGAGAGCAACAAAACAGACTGAGAAAGCATGCAAACTACTGCTGACCACCTTGGCCAATATTTACTGCACATAGAATTTCTAGGGACAATAATTGTTTGTTACAATTATGAAGTTTTTTTTTTAAACTTACATTATTAAATTAAATTAAGCCTTTTACATATTCATGAAGTAAACTTCTGTAGCTCAGGGGAACAATACAATCCTGTTGTTTCTATTAAGCAAGCACAAAACATTCATCGCGAACTATTAATAAATAAATGCAAATGCTTATTTAATCCAAAAAAATAAAATAAATAAATAAATAAATAATAATAATAATAATAATAATAATAATAATTATAGGTCTCTTGGACATATGCTGACACAATGGTCTGGAACGGAAATCAAATAAATGTTTTCCTTTACCAATGCCATTGCAGAAATACCCAAATAAAAATAATATAAGTGGAAAAAGCTAACCTAAAATACTTATACAATAACTCCATATGGCTGCAGCAAAAAAAATTTAAAATAAATTTAACATGCTTTTGGCAGCACAAAAATGATAAAACTAAATAAAAAAAAATACACAAAAATAAAAAAAATTACCTAATACAGTTCGAAGTGAAATCCAACAAAAACTAAATTATAAAAAGTACAAACTAAAAATACAAATAAATAAATAAAAATGAATGAGTTTTGATTATTCATGATTAAATTTATTCCATGAGCTAAAGTGTCCAACAGCAAGGGGATCAGTGTCGTTACTGTTAAATAAAAGTATTAAAAATCGTTTTAAATAACTTAAAGCTGAAATAAGAAAAAAATTTGATTAAAATATTTATTAGATTAAATATTTGCAAAACCAAAACTGAAATAAACTAAAACTAAATGCAAAGCTAAATAGAATTTTAAAAAGTTCGGTATCAGAAGTACTAATATTACTAAAACTGAAATAAATATAAAGCTAAATAGAAATATTTAAAAATATAAATTAAAAAATAAACAGCACATTAAATTACTAAAGTGAATTAAAACTGAAAATATAAAAATATAACCTATTATATTCTATAATAGCATATAAATAATACTAAAATAACATAACATAACGGATGGTCATGCAATCTCAACATGGCAGTTCCTGCGCCATTCACTCCATGAACAAAATAGCTCTTATCAGGCTACTGATACAAGTTCATCTACACAATTTAAGCATTTCTCAAAAGTACTGTACACCATTTTAATGAGGAAAAAAAAAATACTGCATGCATCTTTAAAATATGGGCAGGCAGGACTTGCTGACATGTGATATGTGCAAACATCTCTATATTATCCTGCAGGCACAAACACTCTTTCAACACAAAGGCATTGGAGACCAATTATGTGTCTTCACACAAGCCTTTGGCCTTACAGGCTTAACAAATAACTGAGAATAAAGTGTTCAGACACTAAACATACAAGGTTTGACAGCTCATGCTAATGCAATCTATGCATTCTGTTACACAAGTTTTCTCTTCAGTTTTGACCGACCATTCTTTTGCCCAAGAGCTAAATGAATGCTAATGAACGCATACTGATGCAAATTACACAGAGCTATTCACCTTTTCACTTTACTGATCATAAAATACACAGCAATAATTCAATGACTCACTCACTCATTGTCTGTTCTGGTTTGTCTGGATACAGTTAATGTGTTTACATGCATTATTATACTTAATAGTCAACAACATATAAGGTCATGTAACTCTTTATCTGGGATATAAATGGTTTGAGCAAATCTTTTTTTTTTTTGCATATTATACAATTTTCACATTGTATGGCTGCTTATTTAATGCACACACATCTTGTAATGTCAAAACCAGAAAAAAAAAGAGACAATTTCAAACACTTGGGTTTTATAATAAGCTGATTTGTGACAGTTACCGATATTTTACTGTCTGCATAAACTCACTTAATATCTGGATGCATCAAAGTTGTTACTGAACACTAACATCTCTCTCTGAGAGTAGATATTTCAACCTGTAATTTCCGCACCAAGTAAGATCAGCCGGGCTCATGAATTGACAGGAGTTGTGGAATTGAGTGTTAATAATTGTTGACTGGTTGGTGGCAGGCAGCATATTAGATTAAGTCATCGGTTAAATGGTCTGTTCTGAAAAACAGTAAGGGTGAAAGCAAAGTGTCTTTATCATTGTTGTTACTGCCCTGAATACTAAAAAAGGAGATCTAAATGGCAGCGTAAAAAAGTCTTCCATTGCATCCTACCTCACAGTGGCAGTAAGATCTGCAAAGCCATTTCGTTTGTATGCTCAGCTTGCTTCCACCATAAGCATATTTTTCACTATAATGTACTGCTGTGAAACTTGTGTTGATCTGTATGAATCTTTAATGCAGAGTTTATGTTTTAGCTTGGATCTGGTGTAAGAAAAGTGCACTGTATTGCAAAAACAAAGATCTTGATGACACATTGAACAGCCAAAACATAATAAGATTATGTTTGAAAGAAGTCAGACTCGCTCCATCAACATTTTTGGTTTAATGGTTTATATAATTTCGTTTGTGCATTAAATATAAATCATAACCCACTGAATATACAATATATAGTACATTGACCATGTTGTATGTAATGATTTTTACAGCCATGTGCGCTGTATGATGATCTATGTAATTTACAAGACAACAGGTTAAATTATGGTTTTTATATCTAGAATACATATTGTAATATATTTTGAAATATATTTTAGATATAATCTAATTTTATTTGGAAATCAATATAGATAATGGATAGAAAATGCATAAATTTAAATTCTCAGGCATTTACAAATCACATTTAGTTAAAATTGGTATATATATATATATATATATATTATATCCAACACACACACACTTAAAAATAAAGGTTCCAAAATGGTGTTTGTGCAGTGATACCATAGAAGAACCATTTTTGGTTCCCAAAAGAACCTTTCAGTGAAGTTCCTAAAAGAACCATTTTGAAGAACATTTTAAAAATCTAAAGAACCTTTTTCGACTATAAAGAAACTTTTCTGCATTTGAAAGGTTCCATGGATGTTCAAGGTTCTTCCATTGATGCCAATAAAGAACCTTTATTTTTAAGAGTGTATGTATGTGTGTATATATATATATATATATATATATATATAGCTACAACAGATTTCTTAGAACAATTATTTCTACACACTTGTAACCTGTGTGTTGTACTGATGTACTCTTGCAGTCTGCATCTGCCATTTCTCTTGTAGTAATGACAGATTTTGTGTTATGACAGATTTTGAACTTCCCAATATGGCAGATTCACAGACGTATGATGATAATTAGGAACAGTCGCTAATGCGGCATCAAGATTAGATTTTTTTACCAAAAAAGAAACACACAAAAAGGCAAACAGACGGCCAAATTAAGCTTAAAAATCGAATTAATCAACTTGTTTGCATGCGTGAATTTGATAATGAATAGCAACGCGGCTTAATGATTGGTGCATTTGTAAAGTAAATACCACGGCAACAAAAACAGACCCATTAGTGCAGCCTGGCTACTTCTTACAGAAAACACCAGAGCACTCTGGAACGGCAATGACGAATGCAATGCACTGGAAGACGAATGGCTGCCAGTGCGAGCCAAGGAGGATGAGATTTCCTTATTTGAGAAACTCTGTCAATCAGAATTCATCACCGCTGCCATTTACTTCATCTCTGGTCAGAAAGCCAAGTGTCTTTTCACTTGAACACTTAAACGGGGGAAGCAAAGAGGAAAAAGGCAACCTCTTGACCTTGTGTTTTTCAGCGTTCGAAAAGCCATGGCGACTCTAAGAGTGGGTGATGCTGTGTGGAGGCACTGAATAAACTTTCAGCTTCGTTTAATACCTCGGCATACGTTTAATCAACATAATTCCCCTCAACACCTCACGCTTATTAGTAACGCAAAGCGGGACGCTCTCCACTTGAATCTTAATAACTGTTTTTGCATCCTCCTTGCTAATTAATTTCCTCGACATTGTTCTTAAAATGGCGTGCCTTGACACGTACAGTTCTGCGTGGGTAAGCGTGTTAGACTCGTTTCAGAAGAATATGGCAATGAGAATGCCTACATCCACCCACAGACTTTTATTACCTTCGGGTTTTCTTCTATATAACCGTAACAAAGACAATTAACAGCATTTTATTTCAAAAAGGGAACTTTTGAGACTTGATGTGTTTGATGTCAATGGTGAAAACTAAAAACAACATCACTGATGTAAAATCGAATATGCAACATATTTGAATATGTGTAAGAAGAAATGAGATTTCAGAGTAAATAACTTCCTCACACAAAGCTATGGACCCTTTTTTGCATTTCCAGGGCTCTCGAAAGCGCAAGTCATCATAGTGGTGAATGGAAACGACAACAAATAATTTTTGTGTTCACATTTGCTTTAATGGCAAAAGAAAATATAGCGTTTCTATGACCTTCGAAAGAGGAAAAAACTGTCAAGAGACTGATTACGTTGGTCAGAAGAGAGAAAGATGTCAAATTTGCCATCGCTCGCTCAGCCGTTGTATTAGAAACACTAACGCAGCAGCGTTTACTCATTTTCTGAATTTAATGCCAAGGTAATAAAACAAAATACAGTGTTATAAATGTACATTACGTTTTTTAGAAAACCTTGTGAAACGCATCTCAACAAAACATGTTTAAATCAAAAATGCCTCTTAATTGTCCTTCATGTAGCCAATCAGAAGGCTTGACATATATTTTTATATATGTTTTATATATTATGTTATATATATTTTTATATATTTTCAGAGCTCCCATCCACATCCGTATGTTTTTCAAATGGAAAAATAACAGCCTAAACATCTACTTTTGTATTTCACAAAAGAAAAATACACAGTCATAGGGTTTGGAACGAAATATGAGAAAAATGATGATTTATGAGTGAACTGTTCATTCAAGAGAGCTGCATTTTAGCTCTAGGTAACCTGGGCTTGTGCTCTGAAATCATGGGTTAATTTTATTCTGTCATTTGCATGAGCTTAGTTGGATGACGCCATTCATATCTGCGAGGGGGAGAAAAAAAAGAGCGAATTAGGGCTAGTGAGTATAATGAAGCCATACGTCTCCAGAATCCAGAGTTCAACAGAACATATATAATGGATACTGAATTATTGGATTACGAAGAGTTTCTTTTCACAATGCAAAGAGTAAATGTTGATTTTGCAGCTGCCACATACTTTTAAACATTTTGCCAGTAATTTCTGATGAAATCTTTCAATTCTGTACTGAAAAAATGTGTCATTTTCACTCAGAATCTTCACAAATAATTATAAAGAAATGTCATCAAATTAAACATGCAATTTTGAAGTATAATAATAACTACACACATTCATTTTTAATAGTGTACTTACCTGTTATTAAAAGAGTACATTTGACTCCATTTGTATGACTATTCAATCTCACACTAAGAAAAAAAAAAATTGTGAATTACATGAGAGCTAAGAAAATATGTAATATATAATACATTTCCAAAGCTTACATACTTCGGCATGTGAAATATAGCTCTCTACAACCCAAGTGAAGCCTAGATGTCATTATTTTGAAGGTCGCTGATGACCATGTGGAAGATGTCAGCTGGCCTATTGTGAGGCATTCAGGAGGCATGTCAACCATCTCAGAGGAATCTCATCTGAACAAAATTTCAATACACAGCCCCATGAGCGTGACACAGATTTGCCATAAAACTTTTGATCTAGTACTCAATGCAAAATAATTAATACAAAAGGGAATAAAAACTCTTCCTTAGAGGTGTCTTCGAAAGGAAAAAAACAAGTAGCTGTCACTTTTTGCAGTTGGATCTCAGCTTTCACAGTGAAAAATCAGCCATAAGGGATCTGTGAGTGGCTAATATAAAGGCCTTTACTTCACCATGAAATCTGCTCTGGGTCAGAATGTTGTTATCTAAGGTTAATTAAACAGCTTCAGATAATTAAGCCAATTCCCAACACCTTATGCCAATACTAATACGCATTTCGCCGGATGGACCATCTCTCACCAGAGCTTGAAAGATCCTTATTCATTATGAGCTGTAGAATTGCTTTGCAAACCCCAGCAGACAGCGTTTCAAATCAGAAGTCTGGATCTGTCGCTGCAAGACACCAGTCTCTTTTGGACTGTCCTTTGACTTGTCAACACTGGAAGCACCGACTTTGGCATTCAGTAGACAGACGGCTTGTGTTACTATTTTTGATGCGCCACACAACTACTTCAACACAACTAGACTCTTTATACTGCCCATCTGAAATTAAATGTTTATTTCCTAATAATCTGTGAACTACTCATTTTATTAGTTACATTTACTATTTTTATATTTTAATATTTGTTTTCCTAATTTCTTAAATATTTTACTAATCGTTAAACTCATTTAAATAACTACTTATTTAAATGATTTGATAATGTATATTTACTAATATAAAATATAGATAATTCTTAAAATGTAATTAAATTCTCTAACTCTCTCTTTAAATTAAATTTTACTAGTTATTTAGCTGATTTAATAACTATTTATTTAAATGTAAATAAATAATGACTTACATTTAAATTTAAATTATTTACATAATTAAATTTACAAAACTGATTTTATATACATAGAACGGAGGGGTCGACCGATATGTGTTTTTCAGGGCCAGTGCCGATAGGATTATTACAGATCAAGTAGACCGATAACCGATATTTTAATCCGATATATATATATGTCTGGTGTAAAAATGAAAATTAAATGTCAAAATTAAGAATAACAAGGGCTCTCACAAAAACCTTATTTAAATGCTTTTAAATTAGTTCATCTGCAAATTGGTTTGGAAAATGACCGATACCGATAACCATAAAAATGCTTAATATCAACGCCGATAATCAGCCAGGCCGATAATCTAGCTGAAAGCATAGTAAATGCAAGTAACATGCCTATTTTAATGGTTCAAATAACTTGTGAAAATAAAAATGGCAAAATATTAGTGAAATAATATTCCATTGTCATTCAGCGTAACAGATATGTGTGTAAAAATGAAAAATTATACTTATTCTGACCTGTGGTTATAAAAAAATAAAAGATAAAGACTTACAATTACAATTTATTAGCATTTTGAGGCTGCTCTGTGAGCCTTATATTATATTTAGATAGATAGATAGATAGATAGATAGATACAGTGCTTTGCAGAAGTATTCAAACCCCTTCATTTTTTCACGTTTTGTTATGTTGCAGCTTTATGTTAAACTGCATTAAATTACTTTTTTTCCACATCAATCTACACTCCATACACCATAATGGCAAAGCAAAAACAGAACTGTCACAACTTTGTAAATTTATAAAAAATCTGAAATAAGTATGTTGCATAAGTATTCAAACCCTTAACTCAGTACTTAGCTGAAGCACCTTTATAGCCTCAAGTCTTTTTTGTTTGATGCAACAAGCTTTGCTCATCAGCATTTGGCAATTATCTGCCATTCTTCACCTCACCTGTTCACCTCTCAAGCTCTGTCAGGTTGGATGGGGGCAGATGCACATTTTCAGGTTTCTCCAGAAATATTTGATTGGGTTCAGTCCCAGGCTGTGGCTGGGCCACTCAAGGACATTCACAGAGTTGTCTATAAGCCACTCTTGCTGTGTGCTTAGGGTCATTGTCCTGTTGGAAGGTGAGCCTTCTGCCCAGTCTGAGGTTCTGAATGCTCTGGACTGGGTTTTCATTAAGGCTATCTCTATATTTTGCTGTGTCTGAGGAGTCCCTCAGTCCCTGCCACTGAAAAACAGCCCCACAGCATGAGGCTGCTACCAGCACACTTTACTTTTTGGATGGTACTCTGCAGGTGATGAGCAGAGCTGGTTTCCTTCAAACATGATGCTTAGAATTGAGGTTCATCAGACCAATGAATATTAGGGCCTTTTGCACTGCTTTAGTTCCAGAACTAAAAGTACAGTACTAAAGTACTGGGACGATTTTGCAAGAACTATTTCCCAGTACCATTCGCACCGACAGCGGGTACTAAGAAGTGACGTAAGCCGGTCGACAGCGACGTCATTTGTACGCGGCGTTCAACAACGTAAACAAAGAAGAACAACGTTAACAACAGGAGGATGGAGGATGCTGAGATCGGAGCTGTGTTTTTTGTTGTGTCTCGCGAGTTTTGCAATAATGGACATGGAATTTCGACGTATACGTCAAGCGACTGAAAGAACGGAAAGGAGGACTAAGAATCTCCAACGACAATTTGCAGCGTTACATTTCATTGAGGCTGATAGAAGCACAAAACGCCATAGACGAAGTCTTCAGGTAAATGCTGTTTATAAATGTTCACAGTATGATATAATGTTTACACAGTGTTTACACAGTGTTTTAAATCATGGCGGGTGAGGGCGTTTTCGTACGCGTTTAGCCAGTCAGCGTACACTTACGTCACGGATAGTTCCTAGAACTGTTTTAGACCCTACTCTGAAGAAGGAGCTAATTTAGTTCCAAACGGAGTTCCTGGAACTAAAACCGTTCCTAGTTCCCGCGGTGTGAACATGCCAAAAAGTGGGTAGTTCCACAATTAGTTCGGGTACTATGAAAAGGTTCCTGCGGTGCGAAAGGCCCTATTGTTTCTCAGAGTCTGAGGGTCCATTAGGTGCTTTTTTGCAAATTCCAAGTGGGTTTTTGTGCGTCTTCACTGAGGAGAAGATCGAGTCTGGCCACACCACCATAAAGCCCAGATCAGTGGAGTGTTGCAGTGATGTTTGTCCTTCTGTAGGTTTCTCGCATCTGCATATAAGATCATGGAGCTCAACTAGAGTGACCATCAGCTTCTTAGTCACCAGTCTAGACAAGGCCCTTCTCCATCAGTTGCTCAGTTTGGCCAGGAGGCCAGCTCTAGAAAGAGTTCTAGTTGTTTCAAACATCTTCCATTATGGATAATGAAGGCTACATGATTCTGTGAACCTTCAATGCAGCAGATTTTCTTCTGAACTCTTCCCCAGATGTGTGGCTTGACGCAAACCTGTTTCTGAGCTCTACAGGCAGTTCTTTTGACCTCAGGGCTTGGTTTTCGCTCTGATATGCATTTTCAGCTGTTAGACCTTTTATTAAGATGTGTGTGCCATTCCAAATCATACTCATTCAATTGAATTTGACACAGGTTAACTTCACTCAAAGTGTAGTAACATCTACAAGCAATATGAATGCTCCTGAGCTAAATTTACTTATGCAATGGAATCATTTATGTTTTTTATGTTTTTATTTTTAAATTCGCAAAGATGTTAAAAACCTGTTATTTGCTTTGTCATTATGGTGTGTGGAGTGTAGATTGTTGTGGGAAAAAAAAGTAATTTAAAGCGGTTTAACGTAAGGCTGCAACATAAAACGATATATATAGTAAATAATAAATAATATATAATTAAATAATATAAATAATATAATTAAATAATTTAAAGCCAGCTCATTGATTTTAAATAGTCTGGACCGTATGTACAGTAGCCATTTTAGTCCATGCAAAGTCATTTTTAACATAAGATATTAATAAAATTATCCTACCCACCTATTTATTGTTTCTGAATTCTAGTCTCAAGCTTACTGCTGAATGGAGTCATTGCTAATGAACTTAAACTCTTCCAGAACAGACGACCTAAACTCATCAAGACATTTCATCGCTCACTTCCAGTGACACAGTATAGCAGCTTTATACACTACAAAAAAAAGCAAAAAAAATAAAATAAAAAACGCATGTTGTCATGGTATTAGTCAGAAAGGCTGTAGGGCTGGTGTCTCCCAGTGCTGTGCAGCCACAGGCAGTGTGTGTCACTCACAGTCCTCAGAGTTCAGTCCAGAACACAGTTGTTTACTGTGAATGGAGGGAGTTTCAAGGTCTGGATGATTAAACCAGGAGAAAATGACTCCTGACACCTTATTACCCATAGTTCCTATAGTGAAGTACAGTCTCCTGCTGATGGTTCGTGTTGATTTCATGCCTCATTATGCTTTCCGTTTAATGATGCTACTGTTCCTCATAGCAGGCATTGTGAGTGACCAGGTGCAGTATCAAATGCAGACACATCCCTAAAATGAACATTAATATCCACACTGCTAGAAAAGTGTGTCACTACTGTAAGGTGCCTCTATATATGTGTTGTGTTTGTATATATATATATATATATATATATATATATATATACACACACACACACACACACACATATACATACATACATACATACATAGGTGATGATAATTAAATCACAATTAGTTACTGATTATCATATTATCATCAAGTTTATCATATATTAATAACTAATAATTATTTTATTAATTTAAATAATCAACATAAATATTCGTAAATGTAATTAATGATGAACGTAACATTTCTTAAAAGTATAGTTTACCCAAAACTGAAAATTCAGTCATTAATTACTCACCCTCATGTCATTCCAAACCAGTAAGACAACTTTGAGAGCTTTCTGATTCTGCATAGACAGCAATGGTACTACCACGTTTAAGGCCCAGAAAGGTAGTAAGGATATCGTTAAAATAGTCCTGCTATGTCACGAAAATGTATCGTTTGCAGGCATTTTCAAGCATTGTGGTTTAAAAACAAGTGATTTTAAGCCACTGAAACAAAATCAGCAGCGAAAGAGAACTAATTTCGTTATATGCGCGTTTCTAAGCGCTGTCAGAAAGGCACGCACATGAAGACGGTGCTCATAGAGCATGGGACTATTAGACCGAGTTATTTTTGCCGCTTTACAGGGATTGAACGGTTAAACAAACACTTCTATATGTCAAAATGGCCATCTTTTTCCAAGTATCCTCATAAAGACAGTAATTTAGGTCTTAATTGAAAGCAAACAGCTGAGAAAGAAAACACGTGTAAGAGTATACTGGATCCGGGTAGTTCTTAAAGGGACAGCAGCCTAATATTCCTGCTGTCTGTCATTCATGTCAATCACTCACTGCTCTTGACTAAATCACTTTTGTAACTTTAATATGAAAAAATATACATTTCATTTACACAGAGAAGAATATGCAGTGTATGTATACATTTGAATACTTCATACAACGTATGTAGCATTTCTTATTTGTTCTACTGTAGTTTTTTTGTTATTTTGCTTGTAATTAGTTTCTTATTCTTATTTAGTCGCTGACTATTTACTTGTGTTCTGTGAGCTTGAGTTTTTTAATTTAGGCTAGTATTAGTTTTTTTGTGATATTGACACTGGTGACAAGATTTATGAAAATTCTATGATATCAAACATTTTGCTATCAAGATTTTGGTCATTTTGCTGACCCCTAATACATATTGTTAAATTTTTCAAATGAATAAGTTTGTTTGTTTGTTTATGGACATTTATTTATGGTATTATGGTCTCTACACAGTGTACATAATTGCATTAAAATGTAAATGTAAAATGTAAACAATTTAGCTCATCCATTTTGCTAACTGTTGATTCAATAACACTGCACTGATGCAAATGTTAAAAATGTTGTCATACCAAGTAAACAACAGCTACAACTAACAAATGTGCATTAACTGAGAAAAAGATATCTCTTTTCAAACACAAAACCCCATGGGATGAAATAAAAAGAAGCTGAAAATGACTTTCTGAGAAGCAGTAGGCCAGCTGTATTTAAGCAGAAGCTGCCTTCTTCCCAGCAGGCTGCCTTTGAGTGACAGGGAGGTGCTGCTTGTCATAAGAGGTGAAGAGGAATGACTGATAAAGAATCTGAGCCTTGTGTTTTCCTCTGCGAGTTACACAGGAGCCCAGCCAGTGTCACTCTCTCTCTCTCTCTCTCTCTCTCTCTCTCTTTTTCCCTTTTCAGAGATTATTCTGCCCCTGAGCGAGGCGCATGTGCGCACACACGCTGGCTGACAGCACAAAGTTGGGCAAAGCTGACAGAAGTGAGAAAAATAGCTAAATTTCCAACAGCCAGATCACAAAGCGCTCACAAACTTCTAAGCTGCTCTAGAGAGGATGCAGTGTTAGTCATCATAAGAAACTTTGCAGTAACTCAAAAAAACACATACATAAACCATATTGTTTATTTAATATCACCAAAAAGGATTCTCATCGGAATTCTTATATTTTGGTGTTTCTCCTTTACTCCACCCCCTTGTTTATTTCAGCATTTGCTGTCAAACTCTGCTGCACGATTCTCTTCACTAAGCATTTAAGAGCGAACAGATGAATCATTTAAATGAATTAATGAACTGGTTTTATGCAAACAGTAGGCAGCCGTGTCTTGAGTGTGCGGAAGTGGTTAGTAATCCAATATTCATCCTGGGAATGAGAGGTAGTGTGTAGCATATTGACAAAGACTGCTGTCCCAACCACATGCTGGGTCTGTTTACCCTGTCTGGAGACCTTTCACCATGACCTCCCAAATGAGGCAGGGATGGACGATGCAGTGCAATAAATATGACTAGTATGATACTGTGCACCGCTATGATGAATGTAATATTTCTTAAGGATTTTCAAAGGATAAATGTAGACGATTCAAGCGCAGAAAGAATATTACAGAAGTACAGATGCACAATATATAAGTACCTATAAGGAATACTGGACAATATTAGAGGGCATTTTTATATTGAATTTATATTAGTCACCATTGGTTATTTGTTTATCCTGTTTTCCTCTATTTTAGATTGTGTGTTAGTATTTTGATTATTAAGTTTATCTTTGTTAAATGTAATCTTTAGCAAAACTCAAAATGAATATATATTTTTTAATATATATATATATATATATATATATATATTGTACAAAACATTGTGTAGGGATGCACCGATATCAGTCAGAATTTTAATACCGATAAATCAATAATTTCACGGTATGGATGTTAACCGATAAAAGGACAATATTAAAATTCTACACAATTCTGTCTAAACAAATAAATAAATAAAAAAACACTAAAAACTAAAATCAATCATTTTAAATTCTACAGGTGATTTTATACACTACAACATTATAATGTACGGAATGAAAATACAGTAAATGTAAATTATTCAGTTAAAAGTGATTTTAAAGACTAAATTTAAGTAGACTACATAAAAGCACAAGTAATTTAAATGTTTAAAAAAGTAAACAAATAAATAAGCATGCAAGATTAAATATCCACTAATCAACTGATACCAATAAAATACGCCATTGGCTAATAAATAAAATGGCACCAAAATATTGTGCATATATATATATATATATATATATATATATTATTTTTTTATTTTTTTTGGTATTTGTTTGGACAAAATTCTATAAAGTATAAATTCACATTTTAAATTAGTGCTGTCAAATGATTAATTCACCTAAAATAAAAGTTTTTGTTTACATAATATATGTGTGTACTGTGTATATTTATGTATATATTAATACACATGCATGTATATATTTAAGAAAAATGTTGTTTATATTAAATATATTTATATTATACATTATATGAATATAAATATACACATGTAAATATTTCAAAATATATACTGTATCTGTATGTATTTATATATACACCATTGGCTATATATATATATATATATATATATATAAAGGCAAATAAGTTACTGCAAAAGGTAAATTGTGTATCACTATCAAAGACTAAACGTGACGGCGATCCTGTCGACAGGTAAGCTTTGGGCGTTGCGGTTCATGACAGTCGCAGCAAGGTATTATGGGAAGTGATGAGAAGTGCAGGGTTGTAAGGGAGAGGTCGTGCAGGTAGGTTGGGGACACAAACAGGTTCTTTCAGGATTAAAGTCTACAAGTACTTCAAAGCGAGTTCCCGTTACAGCTACTCACTGTCAAACCTTAAGCCTTTCTGTCGTATATAATAAAAGCGGGTTGAGCTCAGGTGGGGATGAGTCTGTATGGGGCTTTATAACGCCATTCAGTCACCTGGGAGGCTGCAAGGCAATTGATACATGTTACAATTCACCCATGAATACAAGTAAAAAACGCAATGTCTAACATAACGATTGGAGTGAGCGTCGCTTAGAAACTAATGAGAAGAAATAGAAGAACAAAAGAAGGCAGTTCTAAGTAGCACATTAGGGAATCCGGGAGACTCATCCTAGACCTCTAGTGAAGCAACGTGCCCAGGTAAAGTTCTGGGCCGGCTTGGGAGGAAGGAAAAGTTAACTAGAACACTAATGAGTGGAGAAGGTACAACAACATTATGAGTTGTTTGACAGAGGCTTTTGAATTTGTCCATTCTTGCGTAATGACCCTGAGGAAATGAATTCATTTACTGTGCCTGCAAAATACTGTCAGGCCAGCTATTGAAATGGCAGAATGTCAATACTGATACTGCAGTCAAAAGCAATGCATCTGACCCTAAATTAACCTGATTTGATCCAAACAGGTATTGTTCAGAATATTTAAGGGATTAGTTCAACCAGAACTAAACGAAACCTGAGTTTCTTTCTTATGTTGAACGCAAAAGACGACATTTTTAAGAATATTGGTAACCAAACAGTTGCTGGTAGCCACTGACTTCCATAGTATTTTTTTTTTTCCACATTATTTTAGTCAATGGCTACCAGTAACATTCTTTAAAAAAATATCTTGTGTTCAACAAAAGAAAGAAATTCATCCAGGTTTGAGGGTATTTAAATGATTACATAATTTTCATTTCTTTAAGTTAACAGAAGAAGTATTCCAAAGCCAAACATGCATACATACAGCAACCCCAAAATTGTACACATTTAAACTATGGTTAAAATATAGTAATGTCATTGCATTAAATAACAAAATAATAATCAAACCAAGCGTCATGCTAGTAATGACTTGTCTAAGCAGTGTTACTTTAGAATCATTCAGATAGAAATATAGTTCATTAATATTTTGAATTAGTTTTTATTTTTCTATTGTCCAATTTATTTTAAATTTAAATTTTATTTAAAATATTTAATTTAAGTTTTAATAATTGTGTTGTGTGTTTTTGTCATTTCTATAACTTTCTTTTTTAAAAATATGTCTATGTAGTTTTCATTTATTCATTTTTATTTCAGTTTTAGTTTTAGTTATTTTAATACATCAAGTTAAACTGTATAAAAATGAAAAATGTTGCCTTGGCAACTAGCTGAAAATTAGTAGTTTAAGTTTTAATATATTTTATGTTTTACTTTGCTTAACGTTTACTTTTTTAAAGTAAATGTTTTCATGATTTTAGTTTTAGTTTAGTTTAAGTCTCCTCAAGTTTTACTTTTTGTCTTGAACACTGTATCTATTGTTCATTCTTTAAAACATTGTGAAATGTTTGTCTGGAAAGTGTTCCTTTAAAATAAAAATCATACGGTTTGACCATTAAAATGTAAAAATGAAAAATTAAATAAACATGTAAATTTTAAAATAAAAGCTATTAAAATAAAACACAAAAATTTGATTTGTTTACCAAAGTGATGTGACCATTATCCAACATCACTGAATTGTCAATATACAAATGTGTTGTTAAACGATTTGAAATCTTTTGTTTGTTTTTTTGGAAATGTTAACTTGAAAATCTCAGGGGGTACTTTAAGTAAATATTTTAGATTAAAGAGGTTCGCTTGACCAAAAAATATTTGGGAATTCCTGATGCAAAGACATTCATCTCATCAGTGAGCATCAAGTGTTTAAATCGAAAAAAAAAAAAAGTAAAGAAAATTGTCTAAATGTGCATCTCTATATGAGGCATCCACCATTTTTTAACACATCTAGGCCTATATATCTGAAATGTAAATTGGTGTTTCATGAAGGCTTCAGTTCAGTGCTCATTAACATCCATGTGTGTGAATAATTTGAACATGTTTAAAAATGAAATGTTTACTGCTGCAGCTAATCATCATCATCCCTGAGTTCTGATATAAAATATAAAAATGATATGGCCAGTACAGACCATGAACCTTATTTATGATGTATGATGTACAATCTATAAGGCTATATTGCTTAGTAACTGGCTGTGAGTCCTGTTGATACTGTTGATTACTGTTCTACTGAAAGTTCATGTTATCACATAGAAATTTGCCCAACCGCATTAGTTTGATACAATATGCATTAAAATGAAATAAAATGATAAAATATGCAATTTCCTGTTGGAATGATCACAAGATTTTTTTTTTCCTGCACGTATCCAGTGAAGTCCCATTTGGATGAA
>JAFVLL020027671.1:67500-70773 GCA_021397915.2 Tor tambroides
CGATACCAACCATCTCCCTCTCCCATCACAGTGAACGCTGGGAAATTTCTCAAGGCTTACGATGGAAAACCCTGAAAAAGCAGAGAATCCTTGTCGATAAAGCTAACTTGTGATTTAGCCTAAAGGGAGTGTATTTGCTCTCCCTCAGGCCTGAGGAAAGCATGTTCATTATCAGGCAGACTGGGATGTAAGCCTGAGTCATGGGCGCATCTATCAAAGCTTAGAGGTGAGAGATTAAAGGGGCGGCTGCCAACTTGCCTCATGGTCAAACAGAATGCTGAATCACAAAATGGCACCTGGCAGCTAAAGAAAAAGAGATCGCATATGTAGGTTTGTTTAGGTTTGCATGACTGCATGGGGCATTGCAGCATCATTTGATATATGATACGCCTCAGCATGAAGATACACAACTGTGAGGCCATTATATTCGCTATTACAGTACAAGCAAACAAGGATAGGAAGTAGAAAATAATTATGGTGAAAAATCAGACCATTCTTCCTTTTTTTTCCTTCCAATACGCTGCGATGCATGGATGCTGATTAACAGGCCATTCATTCCCATAGTAACTCAGGTCAGCGTTATAGAGATATATAAGTGTTGTGCCTAATGGCAAGATCAAAAGTGAGACGCACAGAAAAGACAAACAAGAAACAAGAACAACCTCGTGTCTTGTGAGCTTGCATGTTCATTAAATCTATCCTGAATGTCCTCGAAGAACTAACTAGTTGCTCATGGGAGTCTTTGATGAGGTTCTGCATATTACAAGAATCCATCAACAGAGCTGAAAGGAGACACGGCCAAACAGAGATGGCAATCAGATCGGCTATCCTCAAATATCAAAGGCAGAACACAGTGAATAAAGAGTGAAATCCTATTACTTGCTCTTGAGGATTCAGTCTATACACATGATTTCATAACTGAACTAAATAATTGGAATTAAAAGTGGTGCTTGTTAATGAGATTGTTATGATGATTATTATTTAAAAGCATGTGCATAATTAATACAAAATGTATTATACAAAAGGTATGTATTGGATTTCGTTGGTTTTGTGCATGAACTTAGAGCATTATGAAATTTGAACTATTTTTTCCCCCAAATTCTGGTTTTTCAGTTTAATATTTTGGTATTCCATTTTTCTATTTTAATTTTCCTGAATTCCATTTCAATAGTGAAATGGAGAGGGGAACCTAAGAAATCTGTTTCCAAACAGCATGTTTCATGCAGGCAAACTCCATATTATCATTTCATATTACAAAGAACTGATCAATATCATTACTAATTGATTAATATTTTTTTTAAAAATTCCTTTTGAAGCCCAGAGTTGCACCTTTCCCCTGCTCCTGTGAAATGCTAAATATGAAAGCCATAATAAAAAAGCAAAGACAATTTGATGTCAAGTAATAAGCGTCATATGCTTTCAAACCACGGTTTAATTAATTAACAGCTAAACGCATTAAAAAATTCTGATCACAGCCCATTTAGTTAAGGTTGAATTACCAAGGCCTTCAAGAGACACCCAGATCCAACATGCAATTACTAATTTAAAAAGCAGTTTTCAATTTGTAATCTTATTGTGTACAACTCAAATCAGATGTTAGGCTACACAACAAAAAAGGGCATTTTGCATGAGAGATGACTAATGAAGCCAACAACAAACATAAATGATGAATTAGTGATTGAATCCTCAAAGGTTCATTTTTCCTCCATTAAGAGCAAAAATTCCACTTTAGATGATGACAGAATTTCAATCTCTTTAAGAGTAAAAATGTATGAGCAAGTAAAAGGATTGCACCATGAAGCCAAAAACAATGTTGAAGCTGCATTTGCAGATTGCATAATCAACATGCAGCACTTTTTCACTCTGCAGGAGTCACAACCGACAGTTATTATTTTCTCCATGTTGCAGAGAGGACGTGATGTACAACACTAATGTTTGACAGCCTCTGTCTCTGGATTAACACAAACAGTCTGTCAGCTGTGGTAACTCAAGATTGGCCTGTCGATATCTCGAATCTAAACTGCGCAAAGCTCTGCCAATTCCCTGGTGAAGGCCCCAGGGCTAACAATGCACATGTCCCGTACAATCATCTCCAACATGAGCTTTACTGATAACATTCATAAGAGCTTATGTTCAAGGGCAGAGTGACAGAACATCTCTTGTCATGCCTATAAACAAAGATCGGCGGGCCAGGCGTGTTTTCTCTAATAGATTCTTAACTCTGTCTCTTTGGAAATGATAAACGTATTTGATGGCGACTCATCAGCGCGAAAACGTGTACATGTACCAGTGTCACTGCAGACACGAATATACAAACTTCCTGGACAATAACAAGTTGTTGCAAACATTTGTAAACACCCAGTTATTCTTATCTGCCACATTGAGACTTGAGCAAACAGTGCGGTTTGGAAACGGTTCTCCAAACAGGAAACGTTCTCAAGTGTGCATTTTGCCACCAATCAGCGTTTCCCTCAGTACTATTCAGCTAGGTCTAAACTATACATCACGCAACATATAAGATAAAAGATTTGTGCTTACGTGTCGGTTATTTTCACTGAATCAAGTCCATTCAGCGCGACAAGTGAAGTTGGATTCCCGAACGAATGACTCTTATGAGCTGGTTCTTTTAGGGGATCAAATCCATAAAGCGCGATCAGTATAGTCCGATTCCAGACCTAATGACTCTTATGAACTGGTTCTTTATGGAATCAAGACCATACAGCGCGAGCAGTGTAGTCCGATTCCCGAACGAAAGACTTATGAGCTGCTTCTTAGTGAATTAAATGGACTGTTCACCCAAAAATGAAATTTCGGTCATTAATTACTCACCCCTTCGTTCATCTTCGGAACACAAATTAAGATATTTTTGATGAAATCCGAGAGCTTTCTGACCCTGCATAGACAGCAGTGCAACTACCGCATTCAATGCCAAGAAAGGTAGTAAGGACATCATTAAAATAGTCCATGTGACATGAGGGTGTGTAATTAATGACAGAATTTTCATTTTTGTGTGAACTATCCCTTTTTAATTCATACAACACAATCACTATTGAAGTAATTACATTTACATTTAGTTATTTAGCAGACGCTTTTATCCAAAGTGACTTACAAAAGAGGACAACAGAAGCGATCAAAACCAACAAAAGAGCAACAACATGCAAAGCGATATGAAAAGTCTCGGTTAGCCTAACGCAGTACACATAGCAAGTTTTTTTTTTTTTTTTTAAAGAAAACAAGTAGATAGAATATAGAATAAAGAAACCTAGTGTTTTT
>JAFVLL020027672.1:0-72823 GCA_021397915.2 Tor tambroides
GGAGCCCTGCGGCTGGGTGTGTCTTCCACTCTGCTCCCAGGCCTGAAGGCCTCCAGCAGGCCGGCTAACACGCCAGGCGGTCAGAGAGGTTTGGGAGGGTCTCTGGAAGACACTGGGACCTTCACCACCAACTCTTCTCCTCCTCCTCCTCTTCCTCTCCTTTCTCTAACAGCCCCATCTCCTCCTCCTCGTCCCCCACAGGATATGAACCGGCTGGGCGGGGCCTCGCGTAGGGCCCGTGTGGAAGGGGGCCAGCTCGGCGGAGATGAGTGGACACGGCACGGCTCCTTCGTCAACAAGCCCACCCGAGGCTGGCTGCACTCGGACAATGTGGTCAGCACCACTGGGGTCTCCTACGCTGTCAGGGTAAGATGCATAGGTCTGTTCGTCCAGGGATGCATTTTCTAAAAGCATCGTAAGTACATCGTAGACTCATTGAGACCAATGAAGCTATGATTAACTTAGGCTTACGATGCTTTTGGGAAACGTAGCCCAGTTTTGTGTCCTTTTCCCACCCCTGGTTTCTTTTCTGGTTGTTTTTTCCCTTTTTTCCCTTTTTACCATTTTTTTTGGCAAGATATGCATGAGTGTTCTCTAGTGGCTAGACGGTGAGTGCACATCACTTGTACACCATTGCACTGTGGGGCTGAATCAGTGCTCTTGATAATTTACAATATGGTTTCGGGACACCACTACAACTTTCAACAGCGACAAACATTATTGCACATGCACGCTTTTGTGGCCCAAACTTAATTTCCGGTAGACTTCCGCAAAGAATCAACAGCAAAGTCCCTCTAGAGTAGTTTATTTCTGATAACAAGCAAAATTTGTTTGCTGCGTAAATCAGACGGGCTTATTGAAAATGCAGATTCATTCTCTGCCAGCAGGAGGTGCTTTTGGAGCAGCAGAAATAGAGGTTTCCACAGTTTCTCTGCTCACAAACACTGCTTTATAAGGCATTAGGCAAGATGAAATGAAAATGACATTGTAAATTTTCTGAAGACAGTCGTTTTCCTTCAGAGTACAAACACCTGCACCACATTTTGATTTTGAAACGTGCAGTGCTCATGCTTATTCAACGAAGTCAAAGCCTTTTGGAAAATCTATTTGTTGTGGTCTGTTTTGATATTGTGACTGCCACAAATAAATAAATGTATGGGAAACACATCCCACAGCACAACAACCTGAGCCCAACTTCTATCTACTTATCACTTTAACTTTAACTGCGTTTGTAGTCGGTGCCACTAACCAGACTGATAAACAAACACAGACCGGAAGTTAACTTCAGGCCAACCACGTGCGCCCTTTTTTATACTACTAAAAATAATTTATCGAAACTGCTGTGCATGAAAAGTGTTAATTAATTTATTTGTTTTTATTTAGTTCTTTAGTCAATCAAAGAAGCCTAACTTGGTTCTTGTAATGATTATACAGAAGTGTGAACACCCATATACTATTTCTGTTGGGAGCAGAGTTTGGGCGAAACATTAATTTGAAAACGAAACACATTGCTTGTTAGTTTCTGCACATTGTTGCAGCCCTAATATTGATATAAATGTTGGTTAACAGCTTGGAGTTCTGTTGCTTTTCAGTTCTCTCAGTGAGTCCATTTTAGTTCAAGTCCATTTTATCTACTTAATGGATTGTTTTCTTTAATGTGTGGCGTTTTCTATGGGCAGGAACTATATTGAGAACTGCTTTATTTGATTAGTGCGTCATAATTAGAGCATCAGTTCTCATAAAACACGTACACACACGCACTTAACCACATGCACGACAGCTGCCTGGCCAACTCAGTAATCTTGACACAAGGCAACTATGCAACACAATCATATTCTGTGCTCTCAATTGTGGTTGGAGGGCTAGCACAGGAAGTGCTGTGACTGAAGGTTTGTCTTCTTTGCTGCAGTATATGGGCTGCGTGGAGGTGCTGCAGTCAATGAGAGCACTGGACTTCAACACCAGAACTCAGGTTACCAGGTAACGCACACACACATTCACTCTCGCTTGCACTTCCTCTCATATTCGCTCAAATATCCAGTGTATGTATATCCACAGCGTCCCACAGGAGTGATTTAATCGTACATTCTCTCCACATCCTAATGCACATGTGCACGAACATACACTCTCTCACACGGGTCCGGTTAAAAGCCCCTCCTCTGATGAAAAATTCATGTTGCTCTCTCATAGAGTGTGACAGAAAGAGAACGCTAAATACTAAAATAATGAACATACACAACCATTCTCTCAGCCATTCGGTTTCTTCTTTCTCACACTTTTTTGAATAAAATACATGTAGATGTGCACATGTATAAAGTGTTATGAAAGTGTTGGGATCTGTACAACTATAAAACTGCAGAATACTTCCCGTATTAAACCACATTATTTGCAAAATGTAACACATTCTACACTGAAATGCTGTGCTTTTGTATGTAAGAAAGAGAACAGGGAAGAAGGGAGGCGTTATAATGGCATCAGCCCTGCTGTGTAACCATAAAGTCTTATAATAGAATCCTCTGGAACCCTTGCGGTTTCCTCCCTTTTCTTCCCTGTTCATGTGTGTGTTTGTTAATGGATGCTACACACATTTGCTTCTCAATATTGACAGTAGCAGCTGCTCGATAAACTGTTTTCATGCATAATCCTCAATTTCGCTGGAGGGTGAAATGCTTTCAAGAAAAAACATTAGGAGGATGTGCGTGAGTTATTATAGTTTTGAAAACTTGACTAGTTTTTATTTTAGTTTTTTTCTATATTTTTAAAATCTAAATACACATAAAAAAAGAAATAGTTTTTAGTTTTATTTATTTATTTATTTATTTTTTTTAAGGTAGGGATGCCCTTATATTACATATTTGTGATTGACCCAAAACCCAAACTAATTATTTTCATGTTGTGGTCAATAACAAAAAAAAAATAGTAATGCTATACTTTAAATAAATTCTATACTTGTAAATAAAAATTAAAACGCTATAAAACATTCATTTCATATGCTGCCATTTAGTCATCACAAGGCTGCAATTTCATTAAATAAATGTCCAGCATGTTTCAGAGTGAAGCTTTGTAGATTTGCTCCCCAAATTGTGCAGCCCTACAACAATATAATGTGCAGGTGAAAAATGTATATTAATTTTGATATTTAGTAGTGTTGAGTGTTTAAAGATGACAGCCTTGTTCAAACAACAAAGAACAAACCTTTTCTGCCTATGACAACACATAAAAAAGCATTAACCACACAGTGATTGTGAGTCAAACAACTGCTTCTTGTTTAATTGGGGAGTTTTGTATGACAGATACATTTATAGTCTAAAGTCAGGCTTCAGATTTAGAATAAATCAGACCGTTCAGTCAGTCAGATTTAGAATTAATCACACTACTGTTTGAAATAATTCTCTGTAATTTTGAAGCATTTTTGTTTATATTTTAGTGAATATTTATAATTGCAGTCTATTTTTTACTCTTGTGTATTTATTTTTTTATCGAGTTATTTATTTTTTAATAGTTTTTGTCTTTATAATAGTTTTTGTTAACAGTAGTTATCCTGGTGTTTTTGTTTGTGTGTCTACCTGCTTGCATGTGTGAGATGGCAGGAAGTGTAATGACTGGAGCATGTCTAATGTAATAGTCCCTCAGCCATATGAAATTTGGGAACGCATGAAAAGGAGTGTGATGGAAATTCTCATCTAACAATCTGATTATGTTCTCCTCACAATCTCTACCCAGCATGTGTGTACGTTTATAACCGTTTGTTTTGTATTTCAGGGAGGCAATATCAGTGGTGTGTGAGGCAGTACCAGGTGCCAAAGGAGCTCAGCGAAGGAGAAAGGTATTCAACGCTTTATCTTATCTTACTTTCTCAGACACAGACTTTCAGCCGTGCAATATATTTGCACTTTTGTTAGTTACAGGTACAACTCACAAACCTCACAGTGTTCTAGTAAGGCCTGAACAGTTTCCAGTAAAAATACTGCTATGTTATATTTAACACACTTTCACACACGTTTGCTCGAAGTGTTATGTCTCAGCTGGTCAGACTGTGGTATTTGGTTTATGGCTGGTTTCAGAGGTTGTGGAGTGCAATACCTCTTTCGATTTGCTTATAGGGTTTGTGTGTGAGTGAGGAGCCAAAGTCTGCCCTGGTTATGATCAACACAGGCCTGTTTTACAAACCACACATGAATAGTGTGATAAGCGGAGCATCAGCGGAACTGCAGCAGCTGGCTTGAGTTGACAGCATTGCTTCAGTGGCTCTATACAGAAAATAAAATGATTTCTGGCTTATCATATTGAGTTTGTCCTTTAATAACAGCTTTTAATTCAGAATTATTATTGGTAGTAGTATGCCACTTTAAGTCTACTCTATTTAGTTTTATTTGCACAAAACTAAAACCAAACCACAAAGTGTAAACCATCTGGATTCAGGCACATTTACTGAATAGTAAGTGTTTGTGTTGCTGTTACTGCATGTGAAACTAGTTTATTTCATGTTGCTTCATAAATGCCTATGTTGCAAAATTGAATGTTTAATCATTTTTAGTTGAGTTTGTAGTTAACAGCAATAATGGGCTCAGCACAGATACCTCATTTACAGTGACGCTAGTACGCTACTCTTCAAAAGTTTGGAATAATTAAAGTTTTTTTAAGTTTTTTAAAGTAGTCTCTTAAAGGGATAGTTCACCCAAAAATTAAAATTTGATGTTTATCTGCTTACCCCGAGGGCATACAAGATGTAGGTGACTTTCTACAAGATGTAGGTTTCTTCAGTAGAACACAAACAAAGATTTTTAACTCAAACCGTTGAAGTCTGTCAGTCATATAATGGCAGTCAGTGGGACTCACGGCTTTGAGAGAGAAAAAAACATACGTAGACAAAACCAAATTAAACCCTGCGGCTTGTGACAATACATTGAGGTCTAAAGACACGAAACGATCGGTCTGTGTAAGAAACTGAACAGTATTTATATCGTTTTTTACCTCTGATCCACCACTCTGTCCAACTCCCCTGAGCGTGTTCACAACAGCTGGTGCGTGACGCGTCGTCTTCTTCTTCTTCTTGCTTTACGGAGGATCGCAGACTTATAAGTGCATTACCACCACCTATCTCTCAAATGAACCATTGACACTCTATCTACAATCTCAATTAGGAGTGTCAATGGTTAAATGGTAAAGGCTACGGTGTAGCCTGATGCGCACCTCTCCAAAAATGTCACAGCGCATCAATTCCACACAGACCGCAAGCGCTGTGATTGGTCTGCTAGTACCCCTCCCTCCGTATGTATTTGAGTTTTGTATGTTTTTTGCACTGTAATATATTTTAATGTTACACCTTCTTATTTAAAATAAAACATAGCAAAGAACAAGTGTCTTATCATTTATTATAAAACATAGCATTATACGTCACTTTGTTGTCCGTGACAAACAATGTTGTTCTGCCGTGGTACAAGTCCTTGCGGAGATTGAAAGAATGCCATCTTCTCCTGTTCCATTGTAGTCTCTTTTTTGTAGTTTTAAATAAATCATCTGTTCTTTGATATTTATTTGCCGCCGTCACGGCTGATGCTTCTCCGACAAGTTGCTGCTTCTTCGGCTTTTGCCATGGTACTGCGGGTTACACAACCAACATGCCCGTGGACACTGCAGACTAGCGGTCTGCATCTGTACTGCACGTCAACGCGAACAACGACGCAGAAGTATAAATGAAAACCGATGCACAGCCTACGGCGTAGAGGTTACAGCGTATGTCCGGCGCAGAAGTATAAATCGGGCTTTATGCTCAACAAAGCTGCATTTATTTGATCAGAAATACAGTAAAACATTAATAGTGTGAAATATTTTTACAATTTTTACAACCATTTACTATTTGAATATATGTGACCCTGGACCACAAAACCAGTCTTAAGTCGCATGGGTATATTTATAGCAATAGCCAAAAATACATTGTGTGGGTCAAAATTATCGATTTTTCTTTTATGTCAAAAATCATTAGGATATTAGGTAAAGATCATGTTCCATGAAGATATTTAGTAAATTTCTTACCGTAAATATATCAAAACTTCATTTTTGGTTAGTAATATGCATTGCTAAGAACTTAATTTTGACAACTTTAAAGGCGATTTTCTCAATATTATCAAATTTTTGATTTTTTTGTACCCTCAGATTCCAGATTTTCAAATAGTTGTATCTCGGCCAGATGTTGTCCGATCCTAACAAACCATACATCAATGGAAAGCTTATCTATTCAGCTTTCAGATGACGTATAAATCTCAATTTCGGAAAAATGACACTTAAGACTGGTTTTGTGGTCCAGGGTCACATATTATATAGCCTAATTTATTCCTGTAATGGCAAAGTTGATTTTTCAGCAGCCATTACTCCTGTCTTCAGTGCCACATTATCCTTCAGAAATCATTATGATTTGCTGCTCAAGAAACATTAGAAGCGTTACACTATGGGTGTCCTGAGTTCGAATCCCGTCTCGAGGACCTTTCCCGATCCTACCCCTGTCTCTCTCTCCCACTTCGCTTCCTGTCAGATCTAAACTGTCCTATCATAGTAAAAAGGCAAAAACGCCAAAAATAAATCTAAAAATAAACAAATAAACAGCTTAATATTTTTGTGGAAGTCTGTAAAACCTTTTGTAAAATTAGAAATGTCTTTTATTTAGAGCTTTGGTCAATTTAATAAACCATTCATTCATTTCTTTGACAAAAATCTGACCCTAAACTTTTGGATGGTAGTGTAAAATTCTGATTGACTAAACCTGGCGTGTTGATATAGGCACTGAATGTGAGGTAAAACAAGCTTCAGACAGACCAGGCTGTTTAAAATGTTCTCTATTTCCCATGAAATCTCTTTTCATAAAATATTTAGGTTTCATCTTTTTATCATAAAATATTTAGCTTTTTACTTTTTTTGATCTGGTGTCTGGTGTAATTAATGGAGTCTCTCTGTTTCTGTCTCTTTGCAGCCCTCCTCTCGTTGTCTCTCCTCCATCTTAGGGAAGAGTAATCTCCAGTTTGCTGGAATGACAATCAGCCTCACCGTGTCGACCAGCAGTCTGAACCTACTGGCAGTCGACTGCAAACAGGTTAGATGTCACACATGCACACGAACATGAATACAGTGCCTCCTTTGCTGTGTGAAATTCACTGTTACCCGCAGCTAATGATGAAAGCGGCCTGCGTTATGCAGACACTCTTCACAGCAGGACGGGATAGACTGAATTATGCTATCTCTTCCTCTGAATAAAACATTTCTCAGTATTCTGTTCTCACCAATGCGTTACTTAAGCAAAGGGTTAACAGATAGCGAACAAAGAAAACTCCAGAAAGCAGTCTTGTGACCTTGGTGACTTTACTGGTTATTTTCACTGTAAAACTACAAACAAAGAAGAAAATTAGGTGTAAACATTATATTTACATCTATGACATATACAGTTAAACAATACAATGTACATAGTTTCTTCACAACATTACTTTAGCTTTGTATATACTATAAATATATGCATTTTGTGTTAAACAGAGAACCTAACGTTCCTTTAAACTGTTAGCATGAAGCATTAATTAAAGCAATTCGTTTTCGCACAATAAATGCAGTGTCAATCAATTATTTCAACAATTAAACAACTCCTTATGGACCTCAGGATGTTTTAACACAAATATGGCACTTACGGACATATATTTCCAAGGCTCAAATGAAGAAATCACCCTCTCAAAGTACATCACCTGCAAACTGTTTTAGACGATCTTCACTGAGAGAAAACGAAAGTGAAACTTAAACATGTCACGAGTAGTACCTTCAATGTCCAGTAGGTGGCGGGTCAAAAACACAAAAGGATATATGCAACAGCACACTCAGTATGTCTTAAAAGTGAAGTTTGCCATTTTTCGATGTTTAAAATACTTTCTCGTATCCTAGTTGTGCTATGTGTAGAGACAGCTAGAAGCAAGCTATTTAAAGTAGGTTAATTTCCCTCAAAAGTGTACTCTAGTACAAACACTAGTTTGGCTCCGATCACACATTGTTAGCAGGGGCGTAAATTTCATCTAACAGTAGGGGGGACAATAAACATAAAATTTCTCAAGAGCAATTTTTTAAGCATGTGTATAGCATGGAGACCGTGTTTAAATATGAGTTTGGTTCATATTGTTCACCACGCGGTCTTATTATAATTATTGTGTTGTGTCCTCCACATAGTATTTAGGTTTCGTCTAGGACTGAGGACTTCTCTTTAGATATTCACTGATCTGGCACTTAACATCATATTGAGCAAAACCCAACACATTGGTAGGTCTACAATATTTGCCTAATATCAGTTCAGGCTTATCGCCGCGTTAGTTATAGTGGGTGACAAGCTACGGAATTAAGCTTGGTAACCTTATAATCGCTCACAGAAAAATACATCGGATATCATCATTTTTTGTCATGACTAATTTATTAATGATCCAGCATCATCTGTATTAAACAGAAAGAATCATTTCACATGATGTATAAATATATATATAGAATAAAATAGCCTTGACAGCCTAAGTTACTTACAAATAACTACTGAAGAACTTTACTCTCTCCCACCGGGCTCGTGTGTGTATCGGTAAAGGTGGAAACGAGGCAGTGGACCAAACCACTATGAGGCAAGGGAGGGGGACTGAAAACATTTCTGAACTTAAAATGCTTTTTTTTGTGTTTGTTTTGTTTTACTACTTACTCAATTATTTTAAGTATATGTCCATTATATTATTTACAATACACAGAGTCACTTGTAGTGATATTTTGGGGGGGGTCAACCCTCTGATAGGGGGGGTCCTGTCTCCCCCGTCCTCCCCGGGATTTACGCCTATGATTGTTAGCGCTAAATAAGCTGATAAGATCTTCTACACACTTGTCATTCATATACTGCACTAAAATACATGTTTTTAAATTTGCTGGTTCTGTGTGGCCAAAAATGTGGTTTAATTATATTTTACATTTATTTCATACTAAAGCCCTATTCGCACGGGATTAGTATTATCTGGGGACCATGTGTGATTTTGAAATTACCCCCCCACATCTGAATTTTGTGTGGTGCATTCGCACGGGATAAGCGAGGCCTGTGATTTTACTCGAATTTACTGATTTATCTCCCGGATTCCCGGATGTCAAGGCTTTGAGAGTCCCGTTCTGGTCCAATTAGATGGATTTAAAAAAAAAGAAACTAATATAGTTTCGTGCCCTATGTAATTTACATTTAACCAGGTTAAAGTTTGCTTGATTTATTCGTAACACATTAACCTCAAAACCTTTTCAGCTTTCTCTTTCTGCAAATTGTATGGTGTAGCGATATATGACAGCAGCCAAAATACTATCAGACACTCCAACGCAGCTCCATTCTTGCACGAAAGATGGATAAAAAGGCACACAGGAAACAAAAACCTTGAAAAATGATATACGACCCGCCAAATGCTGGCCAAATCACAGAGATGCCGATTCGCACGGGACTAATTTTATCACAGGACCTCGGTGTTCGGCGAAATATGGTAGGTCATTTGCGGGGGAATTTTTACTTTACAAATTACAGACATGGGCGATTTGCACGGGATTAAGATCACAGACAACCTCCGCAATTATTACAAATGACTGGAGGTCACCAGGTAATACTAATCCCGTGCGAATAGGGCTTAAGTGTAGTTCAAATCTATTAACATATATACTGACATATCGCTTGAGACTTATTGATAGAAAAATGATAATAAAACTTTATTTGGAGTACTACTTGTGCACAATGCTCATTTCTTAATATAAAGCATAAAATGTGTTTTAATGTCACTATAGAAGAGGATTGTATGATCTTTGAATAATATCAGTCTTTAAATGCAAGATATTCAAAGTGTACCTTAAGTATACTTGCAATAGTTCCACTTTAGCACAATCATATATACTTCAGTATATCTTTAGTTGACCTTCAGCACTACTTCCGCACAATTAAAGTGAATTAAGTACAAAATTAGTTGTTCCAGTTTAGCAGACTTTAAGTATGCATACTTTTAGTATACCAAAAGTACAATTGCAATGTATTTTTATTAAGTACATAAATATGTAAATGTATTTGTAGTACACTTGCCATTAAATAAATGCATTTCAAATGCATTTTAGTATATTTATTTTTCACTAGGGCAGTAAAAATGATTGCAACTGTCGGATCACATAGCAAGTGGTCACAGAAGAAAACAATGTTTTGTCTTTCCTCACCATCGTTATTGAGCTAAAGTAACCTAAACTATTTAACTAAAACTAAAAAATAATTGTTAATAGAAATAAAATAAAATGTAAATATTAGATGAAAAGTTGAAACATTTCTAATTCTTAAGTTGAAGCACTAAATAAATAAAAAATATTTAATTAAAAATTTAAACTAAAACAAATAAAAATAAATTAAATATAAATAGTAATATCTTTGAAAAAGAACATAGCAAAATTACTAAAAATTAAACTCAAATAAAATGAAAATCAAATAATCAAATCAAAATAAAAGATACTTCATAATAACATAATAACACTGCTGACTATTTTTGATCAGCTCACCCAAGACGGGATCTTTATTTTTTTTTTTTTTAATTTCAGTTTTTTTTATATATATATTTTGTTGTGTGTATTTAAAAGTGGAAGTGTATTAAAGTAGCCTGCATTGGGTCTTTCAAGGGGCTAATCAGAAATTTGCCGATGTTTAACTAAATAAGTGTGTTATCCAGAGGCCTGATAGATTATGTAAAGTTGGCATAGTCGACAGGAGCAGATATCCTCTGGCTTGTTTACAGCTGCACCACAGGACGTTTTTCCTCGCTAATAATTCTTCAGTTATTTGCCAGTGTGTTTCGCATTAGCGCAGTGAGGTTTATCAGCAGGCAGCTGACTGGAGCCCAGAATAGGGCCTGGAGTAATTGCCCTGCTGATATGTGTTTATCTTAATGAATCTAAACCATGCAGAATTATTGCACACAACTGCTCTGTTCCTCTGTTAGACCACAGTCTCACCGCATCATTCTCCCCTTGTCTCCCTCTCTGTCCATCCTTTGCTTTCACTCGCTTCCATGTTTGTTCATTCTTCATTTCATGCCCACTGCACTTTTTGTCTTTTTTTTGTCACATTGTCCTCTTCTCCATCCCTCTCTCCCTACAGATTATCGCCAACCATCACATGCAGTCCATCTCTTTTGCATCAGGAGGAGATCCAGTGAGTCGCGTCCTGTCTCTCAATATCTCTTTCTACTTCTTTCTCTTTTTACTAGGGATGTTGATCATCGTTGTTCATTTCGTCGATTTAGCTAATCAGTTGTTAATTTAATCAACTGCAGCACAAATCCGTTTAGTAATTATCCAAGTTTATGGCCATGGAAAGCTAGAGTCCACAACACACACAAACACACACACACACACACACACACACACACGCCCTCGGATCACCTTTACAAATGAAATGGCTCAATGTAGTCATTGTTAGAGCATCTCTCTTCAAATAATGATTGCATTCGCTGCAAGGACCTTGAAAGTATATTGAAGTACAAAGTAACATCAGTAGGGATGTGCAAAACTACATATTTTCAAAATCAATTAGTTGGTGAGTTGCCTGAGCAACTAGTTGACTAATGTCTAAAATCATTCAATTATTAATGATAAAAATTGTAAATAAATATTAAAAAAACATAAATTAAATTGTAAGTTAATTATGATTATTAAACAGAAAAATAATATAATAGATGTATAATATAACATTTTAGAATAATGTTTAATTTATATAGCGCCTACATAGAATGCATTTTAGAGAGTGTGTGTATATATATTTATATGTATATGTAAAATTTTAATTCATGACTGAACAATTAAAAAATGAATAATTTAATTAGAAAATAATAGTTGTCTATATACTAATTATTGAATATATAATTAATACTTAATAATAATAATTATTATAAATGAACAATTAAAAATGAATAATTTTAATTATAACTGAACAATTAAAATGAATAATTGAAGTAGAAAATAATATATAATTATTTATTAAATAATTAATACCATAATACTAATTATTTATTAAATAAATAATTAATATATACATTTAAATTAATATTTTCTAATTAATTTATTCATTAATTGTTCAATTATTTATATATAATATTTGAACTAATAATTGAACAATTAAAATGAATAATTGAAGTAGAAAATAATTTAAATTTATATACTAATTATTTATTTAATATTTATAGATAATATCTTATTTAATTATTGATTTAAACAATTTAATTTAATATTAAATTCAATAAAAATACATTCACATTTTAATCAGTTAGTCGGTTATTGGATACATCCCTACATTTCATTTCCTCGTTTTCATCTTGCTCTTGGTTCTATCAGCTTTACTGTCATTCTGTCATTCCTTGCTCGTTTGTCTTCTTCATCTGTCCTGCTGTCTGTAGTCATCTGTTCCCCCACTGTTTCCTCTTCTGTTTCCTGCCCTTTAGTGAATAGACTGCCTAAACTAAAAGACTTACTTTCTTCTGCTTGTCCCTCTGTTCTTTGTGTCTGCTCTCTAATTTCTCTTAATGTCCTCCTGTTCATTCTTCCTTTCTTCTGCTCCATCCCTTTCTTTCTGTTTCTCCCCAGGACACAGCAGAGTATGTTGCCTACGTCGCCAAAGACCCTGTCAATCAGAGAGGTAAAAATATGTCAAGACACTTTCACATTGAGTTCAGTCATATCTGTACATTTAAATTACTGCTTTACATGTTCAGTTTAATTGAACTGATGTTAAACACTAAATTACTTAATTATATGTAGCATCATTTATTATGGCTTTGAAGGAGTCCCAAAAGATTTGGAATGATGTGATGTTTCGTTTTTGTGTGAGCTGTCCCTTTAAGGAATGTCTTGTTAATTCCTGTGACTGATGTCTTCTATGGAATATCTGATATTTGATGATCACTTGCTGCATTGTAGCGTGTCATATCCTGGAATGCTCAGAGGGCTTGGCTCAGGAGGTCATCAGCACCATCGGTCAGGCGTTTGAACTCCGCTTCAAACAGTATCTTAAGAACCCCCCCAAACTGGTTACCCCTCATGATCGGTGAGAGCGTTTATGTGCCTGTTCAAACAAGTACTGCAAACATTTACATTTGTGTCAGTGTGTTTACACGAGTGTTTGTACATTGTTTAATGATGGTACCTCCCTAGGGTCTTTGGAAACCCCCTTAATATCCTGTATGTCTGTTTACAACATGCGTTTGCTGTCTGTGCTGAAACACAATCACATTGTGTCTATTTGCACTGAGTACTCACATAGTACACTGAGAAACATCTTATTACTGAGTACTTTTTGCCTTATTTCCAATGAAAATATCTAAAAATCTAACATAATCCAAATATACTTTTATATTCTACATACAATCTATGAAAACAAGTATTAAAGGCAGGGTATGCAATTTTTCAAAAACGTCTTAGAAAACTGAGTCGGGGCCGAGTACCAAAACAAACGTGTAGCCAATCAGCAGTAAGGGGTGTGTCTACTCATGATGTGGAGGAAAGAGCGTTCAGTGAACAGCTGAGCCGAGCGACAGAAAGATAGAGATGGTGGATAAAAAACAAAAAGATGAAAACGACTGCGGAATGATAAGGCAAGAAGTAGGACCCGTGTAAATATCCGATCAGCTTTCCAGCGCTGGAGAGAACTCAAGGAGCGGAAGGCCTGCGATCGGACACCGAGGTTGCTTTTCTTCTCAATGGGTGAGTAACACCGTGTCTACACCGGACGCACCACAACAGCTAAAGTCTGCCTACACTGGACGCGTGTATTTCAGACGAGAATGTAGCTGTTTAAAACTCAAATCTGCGGTTTATTTATAAAAACAGCACCTATTTGAAAATGTGCTTCTCCGATTTCGGAGACGCGAGCTCCACGCGATCACCGGGTGCTCAGTGCTCATGTATCCCGAAGAGAGGAGCATAACCTCGGCTAGTCCTTCTGACATTTGCCGCTGGCTCTGATGTCTCTGTAGTGGTTAAACATAAGATATTATTCGTTTTGGGTAAATCTAACAGGTAATCTTTGGTCTTCATTCTGTTGTTCTATTAATATGTTTAAATGAAAACAAAAAGAGGCAGTGGTGTTTGATATATTTTGTCTGTAAATACAGTGAGGAAGATTGCAGCAGCCAAGGCGAGCTGACTTACGTTATCAAGTACGCTGCTGTTTGCAGAATTACTGGACTTAGTTCACATTCCCGAGTGAAGTCCGAACTACCGAGGATGCAAGTCCGAAATTTGCGTACTTGGTCTTGAGAAACGCGCGCAGACCTAATGTTACGTCACCAGACCATTTGCCTAATCTTCTTGGTAGTTTAGACCGCGATGGAAACGCAGACAGCAAGATCTGGGGGAAAAAAAGATCCTGGGACATATTGTTCCAGGTAATTTCGGTTGAAAAGCGGCTTATGTTTCACAGAACTAATCATTGCCTGGGTTGCGTAGGCTACATATATGTGGGGCGGATCTATCAAAATAGGGGCGAGACCCTTTTGGTGTAGGGGTGTGTTTGTTTTAGTGATTTCAAATATCAACATTGGCTTTCAGAAATTGCTTACCCTGCCTTTAATGTCGCTTTTCAGCAACAGAGTTCTTATTCTTAACTAAAGCTAAAATTATTAAAAATGTTTTTTTTCTAACTGAAATAAGTTTAAGGTAAAACTACAGTTCAAAACTAAAACTGAAGCTAAAATACATTGAAGCTTAATAGAAATATAATGCAACTTATAAAACTGACAAAAGCGCATAAGAAAATGATTAAAACTTGAACTAAAATTTAAATGAAAAGTAAAAATATATATAAATAATGCTAAAATAACACTGCTCAAGAAAGTGTATGCTGTTTTAAGGATTTGAGAAATTTTGACTGGAAAACAAATCAAAAAAGCCTAATTAAAAAGTTGTTTTTTTGGAGCGTTGTTGATTTGTTTACTGTTCCTACTTCCTTTTTATTGTGTGTGTGTGTGTGTGTCTGTTCCTGCTGGTTGTTCCTTGTTGGTTTCAAAACAAAGCAATACATCATTTGCCATCACTCAAACAGCATGTAAATATAATAATATTTATCTTTACTTGTATTTCCCTCTCTCTCTTAGGATGGCTCCTTTCGATGGGTCGGCCTGGGAGGAAGAGGAAGAGGACCTGCCTCCACCCCCAGAGGTTCCGTATTACAATAACTTCCCCGGTAAACAGCCTCCCCCTGGAGGCTTGGTTGACATGAGGACTCGTCCTGGACACAGTACAGGAGCTACGCTGGTGAGACATACATTTGTACGAGCATGTGTTAGTGAACATTGGTGTTGGGGTTTTTAAGTCTTATGAATTTGTTCATAACCACAAAGTTTTGTTAAGTGACTGTTTTTATGTTGTAAGTGAATCATGAAGTCACTGTTATTTGTTAAAAAGAACTGATTCGTTCGCTGTAGAAACAAGTCTTATACTTTATTAAAATTTGTATGGCTAAAAATCTACTAAGAGAATTCAGAAAAGTGTTTAAGAATCATAAGCATTTTCCTTACAAATGTCAACAAAGCAGATTCTTCATTTTTCCTCCATTGTCAGAACTGCTAAGCATGAGTAAGCATTTGTCAACATTGGTGGTCAAAAGTTTGGAATAATTCAAAATTTTGTTAATGATTTAGGTCTCTTATGTACACCAAGATTGACTTGTTTGATTAAAATACAGTAGAAACTGTAATATTATGAAATATTATTACACTTTAAAATAACCATTTTTCTGTCTGATTATATTTTAAAATATAATTTGTCTCTAAATTTTGCAGAAATTTCAGCAGAATTTTTAGTGTCACATGGTCCTTCAGAAATCATTCTAATATGCTGATTTAGTTCTCACAAAACATTTATTATTATAAATGGTAGAACATTTTTGCTGTTTAATATGTTTATGGAACCGATGATACACTACCATTCAAAGGTTTCTAGTAAGTACTGTTACAAAAATTAATACTTTTATTCAACACAGATGCAGTAAATCAGTGATAGTAAAGTCATTCTATTTCAAATAAATGCTGTTCATTAAACTTCCTGTTCATTAAAGAAAGCTGGAAAAAGTATGTTCCACAAAAGTATAAAAAATGATAAAGAATGTTTTCAGCATAGATAATATATATATATATATATATATATATAAATATAATTTTTTTTAATCTAATTAATTACATGATGTGCCGATTATCTAATTAATCGCACATTACATTTGGCTGTGAAAATACCCCCAAAAGATTATTTAAATCTGTTTTTGTGTTAAATGAGAAAGTATTAAGTACACATTACAAATAGTAGCTTTAGAAATAAATATTTGATTTGATTCAACATAAAATTTATTACACGTAAACGTTTAGGCTACGATGGCCTAACGTAAACTATGTAACATAAAAGAAGATCATTTAAGAAACATCTCAGTTTTGTTTGTTTTTTTTTGTTTATACCACGAAAGTCACTGGTAACCAAAACAGCTTTGTTACCAACAGTCTTCAAAATACCTTCTTTTATGTTCCACAAAAGAAAGTAAGTCATTCAGGTTTGAGTAAATGTTGACGACTGAAAACATTTTTGGGTGAACTATCCCTTTAAAGTCCCCCCCCCCCCCTTTTTAATAATTTTTTTAAATAGAAATAATACAATAAAGGCCCGTTCACACCAAGCACGATAACAATAAAGATAACGATAAAGATTATAGTTTTAAAAATCGTTCTCAGTATTAAAGAATAGCAGAGTCCACACCCCAACTATAACGATAAAGGCACAAAGAAACGATATCGTTGGAATCACTTCCAGAACGTTTTTTTCCAGTTGATAAACGATACAAACACTGACAGCCAATCAGAATCCATCCTGCTATAATGAGCTCGAGAATTTAAAGCAGCAGACGCACGTGCGCTTAGAATAAACAGACGATATCGTTCACTGGTGTGTACGCTAATATCATTATCTTTATAGTTATCTTTATAGTTATCGTTCTTGGTGTGAACAGGGCTTAATACTCGAAATAAGAAACTAAAACTGCCAGCAGGTGGCGGTAAATGTCTGAGTCATTCATTCATTCGAATTGTTCAAACGGCTGATTCATTAAGGAATTGTTATGAATGGAGCTTTGAATCATTGATTTACAGGATTCATTCAAAACGCGGATTCATTCAGAAACTAAACACCGCTGTGTTTCTCAGAGACGCGCAATAATTTTGCTGTGGCTTTATAAGTAATATTTTTGTTGGCAAAACTGAGCAAAAAACAGACAATATTATGTTTAAAAACATAACACAATGTTAACTTCTTATTTACTGAACTGTTGTATAAAATCACATTTAAACTCGTGATATTTGAGACAAACATACGTGTGAGATTGCTCTCGCTGCTCGTGTGATATCGCTTAACCTATGATATAAATATGACACAAAAACTCATACAAGAGCATTTTTACCCCAATATCTTGACTTTTAGGGCATATCTGCATTTATGAATTTGTTTCCCTGCATCATATTTGTCAACTGTATGAAATATAAGATGATGCACAGGTCTGGAGGTGGGGCCAGTGCGTTAACTGTGTTAAAATATTTTAATTGTTATTTTTTCATAACTAATTAAGTTAACGCGTTTAAACTGACAGCCCTAAATATAAATATATATTTATATATATTTATTAATTTATACATTTATTATTTAATTCATTATTAATAGTAATGAAACAGTAATAATTAATGATAATGATTTATACAATCATTAATTATTTATTCTTTGCTTTTATTTAAACAAATGCTTTTGGCTCAGTCTTCACAGGCTAGAAAAGCCACCAAAGCAGTCACTCAGTTCAAACTAAGGCTCACTGTCTTCAAAAAACAAAGACTTCAGTGTACAAGAAAGATGATTCAGTGTATAAAAGTGAATTAGAATGTTTCATTCACTTAAGATTCATTTAAAAACACTGATTCGTTAACGCCAAAACTCCTCTAGTTAATTTGTGTCAGCGCTCTAATGCAGTGTGTCTCCACAGCCCTATGGACAGCCCAGCCAGAACGACATTCACAAGCAGCCTCTGCCTCCTCTACCAGGTCAGGTTTGCTCAAACACACATGCTTCACATTAATAACCCCTGCCCTGTTCCTTTCATAGTGCCACATAGTATTTGTAAGTCTTATATTGTTCCTCTCAGCTGAGACTGTCATTCTGCAGAGTGAGTCAGCGGTTTTTCTGTCACTGTTCGTTGCTCACTGTTGGGTGCTGCCCAAACCTATTACACAGCTCCTTTGAGAGGTGGCTTCTGGATCGCCGGCCTTGCTGACAATACGACTCAATGGCACCGCTTAAGCGCACTCACCTGAAGGTTAACTCACTTCAACCTCACAGTCCTCTGTTTCTCTCTCTCTTTCAGTGGGTGTTAAGGAGGGAGGCTTGTTTGACGACCCTTCGTACGTCAATGTGGATAAACCCCGCCTCCCAGCGGCAGCAGCCAATGGAAATGCTCACAGAGATGCATTTGACATGAGTGAGTAACTAATGCTAGGCGACTTGGTTGGAAAAATATTTTTGTTTATGATGTATGACTTGATATTCATGTATTTGCTCTAAAATGGCTAAAATCAGAGTAAAAATCTGTAAAAATGTACTAAATCATCATTAAAGCATGTACTCCACTTTATTTTTCATTAAATGAACACAAGGAAGAATTAATTTTTATTTATGTGCATTAGTATAACAATAGCATACAATACAAATCTGTTTAAAATCAGTGAAGGCATTATTTGCAGTTTTTGAAATTATTTTAAGTTATTTTAATTTTAAAACTTAATTTTTATTATTTTCATTTATATGCTACAATATAACTATTCACATTTTAATATATTTAACATTAATAATTACATACATGGCGTTCAAAAGTTTGAGGTCCGTAAGATTAAAAAAAAAAAAAAAAAGCTTTTAAAAGAGGTCTTTAATGCTCACAAAGAATTTATTTGATAAAAAATATCATTAGGAACAGTGATATTGTGAAATATTATTACAATATAAAATAACTGTTTCCTGTTTTAATATATTTTAAGATGTCATGTATTCCTGTAATAGCAAAGTCATTACTTCAGTCTTCGGTGTCACATGATGCTTCAGAAATTATTCACATATGCTGATATGCTGCTTGAGAAACATTTATTATTAAGTAATAAATAAGTGTTGTAAACATTATATTTTTATGGAAACTGTGATAATTTTTCAGTTTTTTTGGGATTGTTTTGATGAGGAAAAAAAAAAAAAAGGTTTAAAAATAAAATTATTATTTGTAACTGAAATTGTATCAAAAAGTCTTTACTGTCAATTGGATCGATTTAATGCATCCTTTGTAAATGAAAGTATTAATTTCTTTCAAAAAATAAACTTAATACAAATATAAATGCCATACATTTTTGAGTGATGTGTGAAAAAAATAAATTAATAAAAAATGTTGATTCACTGTTTTGATTAATACAGATAGTTTAAACTGATTAATTATAAATGAATGGATTTTACCAACTCCTAACACTTGATACATATCAATATATTGCCCAGATTTTCACATTTTCTTTATGGAGATTCCTTATGTGTTTTGGATGAGTTGTTTTTGCTTTGTTTTAAAGAGAATATTTGGGTTTGCTGTACTTTTTTCTAGTTATAGGTGCAGTTATAGAATAACAGTAAATTGTCTAAAGATACATCAGTATTGTGCTCTCTATCTTTTAGAGCCATTTGACGCTGCTTTAGGTGTGTCGGGTGCCGTGGCGCCCCCTCTGGCAGAGCAGCTGCAGAACGAGCCCTGGTTCCATGGACCTCTAAGCCGCAGGCAGGCCGAAAGACTCCTGACCAAGGATGGAGACTTCCTGGTGCGGGAGTCAGGCACCACACCAGGCCAGTACGTGCTCACTGGACAGCAGGGCGGCCAACCTAAACACCTGCTTCTAGTGGATCCAGAGGGAGTGGTGAGTAATGTGATAAAATACACCACACTCTCAATTTTGTCCTTATCAAAACATAATTCTTTAACATCTTTTTTTGCTGTCATAGGTGCGCACCAAAGACCACCGCTTCGAGAGTGTCAGTCACTTGATTAGCTATCACATGGACAACCGGCTGCCAATCATCTCGGCAGGAAGTGAGGTGTGTCTGCAGCAGCCAGTTGATCGCCGTGCTTGAGAAAAAAACAACCACAAAGATTTATCTCCACCACACATTTAAGAGAAAAAAAATCCTCCCTTTCCTACTTTTTCGCCAGACTCTATTAGAGAAAAACAGTTTTTCCAACTGGGAGTGTAAGCTAATCATATGTTCACAGAAACACAGAATTTTGTACCGCATCAACCACCGGCCATGAAATTACAAAGCGATGCAATCATTCTACTCAAAGACTAAAAGACACGTCGCTTGAAATAAGCGATTACAAAAAGCCTAACGATGAGGCGTCTGAAAGAGAAGCGGATGTGACATCACTTCCCAAACACGACATCATGTCTTGAATTAAGACTGGGGTGCACCTGTAACCATGGCAACAGGCCCGGGCATTCTTCGAGTCGAGAGTTGATGTGAATGTACTAAAATTGCAGAACCTTTGTAGCACTCTAAAGATTCACATCTGGTGCAATGGGCGAAATCCAAAGACTCAAGCTCCATATTGATCGTAGAGCCTTTTGTTGCGCTCGTTTGGAAATCTCGCGAGACTGTTTGATGAATATGCAAAACTTTAAAGAGAATACAGAGCTCATTCTCCAATCACAGACGTCACATTCCCACCGGAATATCACTTTCCCAATTTTCCCGCCAAGAGAAATCACACAAAATGCCTCTTATTCTCAACCTCACAATACCCTTTACAGAATTCCGAGCGTGATCCCCAAGAAAAATTGGGAAGTTTGGTCATTTGGAAGACCCCTGAACATATGTGAAAGCTTTAGCAGCACGGATACTGTGTGGATTTTTCCTTATGCAAATAAGCAGACGCTGTGAGGGACTTACGCTGCCCGTTATGAGAGACTACAAACTATTCTGTGGAAAAAGAGAACATTCCCTTTCCACTTAACATCATATATAAGCCTGGGACAAAAGGGACAAGAGAAGAAAAAAAATACAGTGCAATCAGTGGACATGGGAATAGGACTGAAGGTCTGTGGTTTGAGATCTGATCGAAGCCTTCTTATGATGTCATTTTAACTATTTGTCGCAATGATGTCATCTCGATCAGCTGACGACATCATCGGGATGGTTTAATTCTGGGAAATGGAGGCTCTATTTTTCTTTATCTTTTTCTTCTGGACATTACTTCTGTTCGCATTGACAATCGATCTTCACGTGTATCGAGGTGTCAGCTGCTTCTGTACGTTCGGAGACTCGAGTTACAAGCGTAAGGAGGAGGATACGATGTGTTTTATAATACATGCATCCTTTTCAAAGATTCACTATAATCTCTTTGCATTTGAACGACATAGATTGCAAGGGGACACACCATCCTGGAAGAGGAAAAGCACTCCAAATGAATTCTGAACGTGTCTTTGCAGCCACAAGTGCAGTTTCTGTTGAAGCCACAAACAGGAAACCACTTTTTTCATCTTTGTTTGCTCTGATATTGATTGTGCCTTTTTTACCAAACACAGACGCACCGATAAAACACAGTCGCCTTTTGTGATTCTATAGGTAATCATGACACTTTCTTTTTTGGAAAAAACACAACTGAAAAGATAATCAGCTGCAAAAACGACACAAGTTTAGTGAGGCTCAGTGCAGGTTTTGGGAAAGCATTCTTCGTTTTCTTTGGCACGTTAATTCTGCTATGCTGTTCTTACTGTGCTTAGTTTAGTGCTGGTCTGTGGGTATCGCTTAATGTTGCTTAAACACCTTCTATCTCTCATTTAGAAACCGACATTAGATGCCCTGTAAAAGAACATGTAAATAAGCTTTGCCTATGCTAGTAGCTGTCTAAAACCAGTCATTCACTGTGTGGATCTGTGTCAAATGGGAATTTGCAAACTCACGGGATTGTACTGGGTAAAAAAAACATAAAGGTGTAAGATTTGACAATGCAATCACTTTGTGTTTATCACACAAATCTATGTAAACGCTGAGGATTTGCTTAGATGTACAAAGACCCTTATCTGGATGCATTATGAAACTGAAATGGGCAACGGTTTTATTTTTAGTCTTTTTAATGGATGTAACTTGTGGATTTTGAGTCAACGGTCAACATTCATTCCACATTATAAATCCAGATGGATCCCAGCTGCAACTGTATGCGACCAGCCTTCACGCTAATGTGGATTGTAGCCTGTTGTAATTCAAATGAATGCATTGAATGGGTTTTATAATCATTTGACGTCAGACTTTTTATGTGCTGATAGCACCACGGATCTGGTCACTAACTGCTAATGGAGTTTAAACAAAGTGTTTATGAGTCTGTGTGTGTGTGGATGCATACATGCAGGGCTGGAATGGTCTGGAATAATCTGGCTTTTACAACTCTGACTCGCCTCAACTGTTTGCTCATTTTCATATTTCACAGCGGCCTTTTGTTGCATGGAAACACTTCCTGTTATTGTGGTAATGGTGACTTTTGTGTTGTGGTTGGTTGTTTGTTTGCTATTTTCTAAGCCAAAGGCTTTTTTTTTTCTTGTTTGCCTATATAAATGATGCTTCTTTTTTTAAATACATGTTTTTGATTATTTTAATTATTCTTTTTATGTTGTTGTTGTTGTTGTTCTTCTTCTTCTTCTTTGGGGAAAACATAATGTTTACACCTGTATCAAACGATAGATTACATATATAAATACATATATCATTCATCCTCCTTGATGCGTTTCATTTCACATTCCTATTACCTATTTTTGATCTAGATTAGTTTTAAGTTAATTAATAAGCATAAATCTATTTCTCAATGGGTTTGTGGCCCCAAATCTCAGAATCTTATTGCTGTAATTGCTCTTCTTTAAGATTAATCCCATAAATCATTAATCGTGACACTCATATTATTACAGAAAAAAGTCTGTATTTGTTTGCGCACTGTGTGTGAATATTTGGACAGTCATTCAGGTCCTTTCACTGCACAGTAGAGGAATTAGAGATGAACAATAGGTAGATGAGAGATGTTGCGAGGCCATTGTGCAATAGGATGTGAACAGTTAGCTGGCATTTTCCAGAGCTGAATAAAACCCGTTTTACAGGGGGCAATGGGTCCGTGGATCCCACAACACACAGGAGTCAGTTCGCTCCAGGGTTTCATCTGAAGAGACGTTACGGTTGAAGGAAAAAGTGGAGACCCACAACGCGCAGCGGCAAACAAGGACCTGGCCCGCTCTCTTCCAGTTCCTCCCTTCGAGGATCGCTCGTGCTCTCCAGTCGACCGTGGAGCGGTGGCGTGAGATGCACCCACAGCGTCCGCTGCCCCAGGCCATGCCCTCCTCACTGGGCCAAAACCTGAGAGATGCAGCTCTGAGGATGGGCCATGGCAAGAACCTGCTGGGAGGGAATGTAGCTTATGGAGTCATCCAGTCTCTTAAAGAGTGCCTCTACTTCCTGCTCTGCTGCTGGTGCATCAAAGAGATCCTGGACTAAGAAAAAGGTAAAAGAAAAAAAGAAAAATAAATTATATATATATGATTTTATGATGTTTGCCAAAGTAACATTATTATAAATATAAAATATATATATATAATATATATATATATATATATATATATATATATATATATATATATATATATATATATATATATATATATATGATAAAGCTCATTCTGATTCTGAATATATTAAAAAAAATTAAAATTATTATAATTAAGTATATGAAGTTTCTGTTCCCACTGACTTCCATATTATTATTATTATTATCATTATTATTATTATTATTTAATAGTGACAAGCAATTGTTTGGTTACCAACGTTCTACAAAATATCTTTTTTTTTAATGTTCAAAAGTAAGAAACTCACAATTTAGGGGAGAGCTGTCTCTTTAAGTGCCAAGGCAGCCTTTCTAAACCCCCCCCCCCCCCCCCCCCCATCATCTAATATTTGTTTTATTTTATTTCGGTTACTGAAAAAGATTTTTAATCATTTTAATGTAAATAGCTAATAAACTAATTTTTTTTCTAAGCTGTATGAGGTTAATGTTGAACAATGATTAAGTGTTCATTTATATCGACTATTTAAACGTTTACAGAAACAAAACAAGGGCTCTCAAACATTTAGCCTTGACCTTGTATAAGTGTGTGTATTTCTATAGTCTTTGGTGCAATCTAGTGATGTTGCCATTAGAGGGCGCCCTGTTCAACTGAGAAAAAAAAGTGAATTTATTATTTTGAAGCGTGAATAAATTTCATGTTAATTAATTAGTGGGTTAATCGTCAGATGATATTTAAAACAGCTGTACAGTGATATTTATGATGTTTCCTTTTTCAGAGCTTTTGAGCCAGTGGATGATTCATCACAGATGTGTTGATGCTTTGGCCTGAATCCAGATCTCTTCACACATGCATAAACGCTCATGCCTCATAACTATTAGAGGCTGCTGTAGTAATGCACTTTAAAGCAGCATATCACACAGGCTTCATATGAGGAATATAGACCACGTCCCTGTCAATATGCTGGTGGTATTCAAACATGTTATAAATGACACTGTTTGAGAAAATTGTGCAATAAAAAAAATAAATAAATGAAAACAGATTGTGTGATTCTTTTTAAATAGCTCACAAAAAGGTGTTTAACTGGTTTTTAACTGGTTTAAAACTTAGGGTACTGTGACTGTATAATGTGGGCCTAATAGTTTCTGTGTGAAAACACTATTACACTACCAAGAAGTACATTTGTGAATACAAATGCAACAAATACAGTATACCATAAATATGTATTAGAATAGGCTACATATCAAACATTACACAAATGCATACAGAATGTGTTATAATACATGCTGAAAACAAATAGCATATCAGATGCTCTATGCAAATAAATAGGCTATTGTAAACTGAGGCATTACACTAAACGCCAGAAAATGTAGGTTATGCATGTTCATACAAAACTCTTCACCGCAATGCTAGTGTGTTTTGGGTGGTTGATATGACATTTTATACAGTTGCTAATTTTGTGGTTTTATGTTATGCAGATTGGGTTTTCAAAGTGTTTGCTTACTGATCCATGTCGTTGGCTCAGGTCACACTTTCAAAAGTCTGGTCTCATTTTATTACAATAAAATTATTATATACAACTATAACTATAAAATTATAGTGAGCTTTTTATGAATTTCAAAAAATACAAAACAGTTCAGTAGGTTCTCAAGACACATAAGGAACAACATCAATCGAAATAAGGATACATTAGTAGGCTAACTATAAGCAATTGAAGAGCATCACAAACATAATTTCCTGTTATTAGGAAAACGTTATATCCATCAGAACAACTGGAGTGGCTCAAACCCTTATTATGTTTCAAACAGCTCTTGAAACTGATTTTGAATCTATAAAAATTTCAAATAACAAAAATGCACACAAATGGTACTACTGTATATTAAAGTCTTCCTTAAAGAACACGTACCCTCTCCATCTTTTACGTAACCAGACTTATAAACCAAGTCTAATACATATGGATGGAGGTTTGTTGGGATCCTTTTCCCATTTGTTTGAGCACACGCTCCTCATTTTCATGTCACCTGTGTTTGTCAGTCACAAAAGAAGTATGCTTTGAAGGACGGAAGATAAAGTATGCTGCCATTGGTGGAGAACGCAGCATATGGGCGGGACATAGCTCAACGGCAAGCGCTGATTGGTGGAAAACTTTCAAGACCGAAGGCTTGTCAACAAAACTGCACACTTGAGTTTGCAACTTTGCACAAGACACGAGAGAGTGGTGGAAATTAAAGTAGTATTAAAGGCGGAAGGTCATTCAGAGTTACCAGGTATGGTTCTCTTTTAATACTTTTAGACATTTTTCGTATTTAACCAAACTCACATCGCGCACATGAAGCTTGTAGGCTTGTTTCTTCTATATTTCCGGCATGTGCATGTATGTATGTAAAATGCGACTTCGATATTTGCCTGTGGGTTTTATTGAACACTCCCCTTTTGACTGTGTCTGCTTAAAATGTACACAGACGTCCAACATCTGTGTAACATACAAACACACAGAGAGCATGCGATATATGGTGCATGGAAATAATAATTATGCTAATATTCGCATGACGTGAAGATGTGTCCTTGTATGGGCATTTTATGTCGGAGGAGATGATGGGAGAGATAAGAGAGACAGAGGACCTAATGAAGCTTTTCCTTTACATTTCAAAACAATCTGGACTCACCTGGTTTAACAATTCAGACATTTACCATGGTAATCATAGTTTCCCCCAAAAGAACATATTACAGTTATTGTTGCTTCTGTAAAATAAGTACTTCTATTATCGTGTATAATAATTATTGCTAAAAATATCAGTATTTTATAATTGTATTACGTTAATATGGAACTCCTTCCAACCTCATAATGCTTTCAAAAAGTTTTTTTTTTTTAGTAAGTAGTAGCTGCTGCAATATTGTCAGTATTTTAAAAGCTTAATAAAGCTAAGCTCTTGTCTGTGAACTTAAAGTGTGATATCTTAAAATAAAATAACGTAAAATATAAATCATTTTTGATAATATTTATAATTATTATTGTGTATTTTTTAATTATTTTCAAATGTTATATCAGTATTTTATCAGTATTTTCAATTTTTGTAATAGAATTGTCTCAGATAATATCAGTTTGGTGCACTTTGTGCTTCTTTCTGTGATATTTTTAGCTGTTATCTATTTCAGACATTCTTCTATATCCTCAACTCTCATGGCTCATGGCTACATTGAAAAAAAAAAACTCTCATGGGAGCCACATTATTAGCAGACCCAAATTACTGTGAAAGGAAAAAGATCCTTATTAAAGAGTGAAGTGTGTCACAAAGTGGTACGTCGCTGATTAGGCCTCTTTCATTTTTGAAATTCGCATGGAAGATTCACCATTTCGGCTTAACAGGATCCCATTCTTGCTCAGTTTATGCCAGATCTATTTAATATTCAGATCTACTTAATATTCGAAAGATTTAGCACAATGGAAGAATGTTTGAATACGGTGCTGTAATTCATTGAAATGGCTGTTAGTCTTTGACCCACTTGGAAAAGTAGCTCACGTCTTTCTCGGTTTTCTGGTAGTGAGCAGTAGGTCCACTGCTTTGTTTTTTCAGTTCTGTCAGTATGTGTATAACTCCACCATTCTCTCCTGCATTAATGCCTTTAGGGCTGTTTCACTTGACATCCTTAGTTACACAGTTCTTTGCCAAAATATTTTTCCAGCCAGGGAGCTTTTGGTGTAACCAATGGGACAACACAAGGATAATACTAATGAAGTGAAAACTCTTTCACTGCAGCTCCAGCTTTTCACTTTCTCCTTTACTCCTGTGTTTTTTCACTAGTAGAGGCCTGTAGTGGAGATACCGTCCTCATTGAACTCACTCACCACCCTCTCTGTTACATCAACGTTGTTCTTTTCCGATTTTGATATTATGTGTACAGCATATGTGATGTATATCAATAGTTCTGTACGTCTTCAAGGTCCTTTACATATCCTTTACTTCTCTACATTTTAACATTTTGGACTCATGCAATGAAACTCAACCCACAATAGAGATGGCTCTTAAATTGTATTTGTGTATTAATTTGTTGAGCTGATGACTTTCTAAAGTGCTCGTGTTTTTCAGTTGCTGGACAGAGCCACTAGGGGGCAATGTCTGAAAACAGCAACAGTGCCAATGGCAACAGCTGGACTCTTCTTACCCCGGAGGCAAAGGTGTGTTTCAGTGTCGGAGGCCTGGGTAAAAGTCTCTGTGGTCTGAAATGTTCATGTTATCGCATACAATGACATTACATTCTATCTGTCAATTTATTCAAACCTAATATGCAAATTCATATATGCAGTGACTTGAATACACAACTTCTGTTTATATGAGCGTAGTATTTACGAAACATTTATGGAGGTATAGTATTTATGTAGTATAATCAAGAACTCATGATATTTGTAATAATAATAGTAATATATACACACATATGGGGAAAATTGTATTACTTAATGTCCTGATATCATAATGAAAAAAGAACAAGGCAAGGTTAGTGTGGTAAAACTTCTGAAAATGTACTATTCATGAATCTAATGAGTAATGATATTTGTAGTAGTAGTAGTAATATTATAATAATAACATGTAAAAGGTATGAAAGGTTTGAAAATCCATCAATCAATCAAAAAAAAAAAAACCCAAATATATATACACTCTCGGAAACGTTTTTTAAAGTAGATTTTTAAGATAGATTAATACTCATTTTGTAGGATATTGTGTCAAAACAATGGTCAAATTGTATGAGATTAGGTTTGTTTGACAGAGGTGCTTTTCATGTTCAGGAGTCTGGAGTTGAGAATGTGGGTCCTGTAGCTGAAGGTCTTAAGATCGAGGGGCAGCTCTCAAAAGCACCTGAGCCCTCACCGGAGGCCCACAGTGACCTGGAGAAGCACTCCTCTAAAGCATCTGCTCACCAGCCGGAGACAGAGACATCCACACAGTTGCAGTCTGACCCAGCTCTCACCCATGGGTCAGAGCCTCCAGAGCTATCTCAGGTGTCCTTCCTTAAATAAACGCTTCAGATGATCTAAAATCCTGATGGCCATAACCTATTTTACTATATGATGTTTAGGTCACCCCAAAAAATAAAATTGTCATTTTGTCATCCTTTTTTAATGTAAAATAGTAACAAAATCTACCAAAATGTTAAGCAGGTAATGTCTCCAGAGACGAGTGAGGGTCGGGCACAGCTGAATGCAGCACATATCAATGAAGAGCCCAGCTCTGTCAGTGCCACTGTTGAGGACATCAGCTCCTGGACCCCTGACCATGAGAAACAAGGTCTTTCAGAGAGCCCAGTTACTCCCAGCGCTGATGTCGATTCATTCTCTGACTCTTACACTCACATAAGACCTACCTCTGGATCAAGTCCACTTCCTGCCTCAGTTTGTCAGGAAAGAGACTGGTTTAAATCGGATGAGGATTCACTGAGGAAAACCATAACTGAAGGTGAGAGACTGTGGAACAAAATGTGATAGTGTCACATACTTTTTTTACCTTTGTGCATTTATATCTATTTTTCTGTTTATTTGATTTTGAAGAAGTTTGTTTTTAATATTTGTTGTCTGTATGTATCTGTTTTTTTTAAGTACTGTATATATCTTTAAAGTGTTGGTGGTGGTCAAAACGGAGCTTAACTGCAGTTGGCAGGTCTGTTATGGAATAATGATGGACTTGCATGATGACTGGTGGCAGCTTGACAGCTTGATTTCTGTTTATTGTTTTTTTATTTATATATGAAAACAGCGTGCCCACTCTGATTACATTTCAGATGCATCATTATCTCAGTTTTCTGCTCTCTTTCTTAAGGTGAACATTTGCTTGTACCTGCATCCTGACAACTCTACAGATTTTATTGTTTTTATTTCTCAAATCTTTTTAAACAGTGTAAAGTTGTGTGTCTGTGTTTGTCTTTAGGAAATGTATGCTCTCTTATGTAATTTGAAGAAAGGCATGAGGCTACAGCAAAATCATAGGAAGATTTTGGCCCTGGTACTTTCAGTAGCTTGTGTAACACCTCAGCATACACTGCAATTCAAAAGTTTAGGCTCAGAGGGTTTTTAAATATTTTAAGGTTTTTTTTTTTTAAAGTCTCTTATGCTCACCAAGGCAAGAATTTTCTATCAGTTTTCTAACCAATGGGACCAGATTGTTTATACCCGCTGCAGAATAGGTCATTCCAGGATGACACAAAAGTTTTTTAATCCTTGGGGAAGATCCTCCAACATGTTCTCTCTGCCGAATCCCTTTATCCATGAATTTATGTTGTTTTATTAGATTGGGCTGGTTTTAACTCTTTGAGAGAACTTTTTTTTTTTTTTTAATTCAGTTAACTCTTTTGAAGAGATTTTTAACAGAGTTAAGCCAAATACAGTTTTGGTGTTTTTTAGCAAAAATAAATTATAAAAACATGATATAATTCAGCCATAATATTTCTCGTTATGAAAATAGCCACAGAAGCTGGAATGGCGTTAAACCCAAACAAACAAACAAATAATGCTGACCAAGGCTGCATTTATTTAGTCAAAAACAGTAAAAAGTAAAACAAAAAAAAAAAAAAAAAAAAAGGTCATATTGTAAAATATATCATGGTTTTTATTTTAATATATTAAAATGTTTTATATTTTAATATAAAGTGTCATTTTTCCTGTGATAGAAAAACTGAATTTTTAGCAGCCATTAATCCAGTTTTCAGTGTCACATGATCATTCAGAAATCATTCTAATATGCCGATTTGAAGCTAAAGAAACATTTGTTATTATTATCAATGTTGAAAACAGTTGTGGTGCTTAGGATTTTTGTGGAAACGGACTTTTTTTCAGAATTCTTTGATGAATAGAAAGTTCAAAATAACAGCATTTATTTGAAATTGAAATCTTGTAGCATTACAGATGTCACATTTGATCAATTTAATGCATCCTTGCTGAATAAATATATTAACATCCTTAAAAAAATCTTTCTGACCCCAAGCTTTGAACGATTTTGTAAATGTATAATAATTAAGATTGGAAACGCTTCAGTGTGGCATGTTTTAGTCGTCTTGCTAATGTGTCTTGAGAAGAGTTTAATGCTAGATCACTGAAGCTGCAGACCAGACTGATGACGTGACCGTGGGGAGCTCCAGAAATAGAGCTTCAGTCTCAGTACACGAGCGTAGCCTTGATTCGCCAGACAACCCTAACCCTACAATCAGAGAACAGTGAATGCTTAATAATATGTTCCAGGGCCAAAGAAGGATGTTCATGTCCTACTCTCACAAATAATGTTAGCTATTATATGAAGCATCCATAAAAGCCACTTTAAACTATTTAAAAAAACAGCAATTTGGCTGCTGCACTAACCATCTGGAAAAAGATTGTTTTTTTTAAATGCAATTGCAATGCAGTTGTGTATTTGTGTAATACCTACTGATTATCCCCCAATAACCATGTGCCCGTTTTCTGTGTAGAGTCTAAAGAAGTGTTGGAAACAAACGGGAAGGAGGGGGATGGTTTACGAAAGAGAAAAATCTCCCACCTGGGCTCTTTGGACAAGACTGAGGTAGTAGATGATGAAGAGGGGGAGGAGGAGGAAGACTTTCAACCACCTCAAAGAGAAGAGGAAACAGTCTTTTCTTTGAACAAGTGCATCCTTGCAGCTGTCATTCTTCTAGGACTAGGGACCATTTTCTTCTCTGGTGAGGATGAGGCCCCTTGTTTTCACACTCTTGAATTAAATCAAATGAAATACAGATCGCTTTATTCTCTAGATTCATTAGAAATCCAGTTCTTAGCATATTCAAATAATGAAATAATAAATGTATCATTTTAATAATGCTTCCTAAATACTTATTTACCATATTCAGCACCAAAAAGTGTTTTTTTTTTCGTTACTAATAATATATTGTCAGCATAACAGTTTAAGTGAATTTTTAAAAATTCTAAAACTTTCCGTGTTTAAATTTGAATGTGAATCCTATTTTTTTCTGTTTGATTTTATAAATGGGATCAAGACAATGCTCTTAGGCCGTCGTTATTAGGTTGTCAGTCACTAGAGACGTCTACATGAACTACATACTCAGAAATGTGTGATAGAGATTACCACACATTTATGGGGATGGTTATAATCAACTTTTCTAAGACTCATTGACAAACTGGTTTTCAATATGGTTTGTCATAAAATGGGGCATGTGACCAAAAGTACCTATGCAGTGGCCCATATCACAGAGTGAATTTGAATATGTTCCTGTGTCTGAGACTGAGGTGTATTGTTCCACAGGTATGCTCATGGACCCAGATGATGGTAGGAAGAGTGTGAGAGTGTTTGTGTCTGTGTGAGTTTGAATGGAGCAGTGAGATGCTTTAGCTCAATGTAATTTGCTGGTGAATGGATGCTGTAGTTGTAAATATGCATGTGCTTATGCATATGTGCTGGATATGAACCACTGGTTCTCAGCCTTTGGACTCTGATGCCCCTCATTGTCCACAACAACATTCAAATGATCCATTACCTTTCCATTCATTCATGATTTGCTGGATATGGTTAAAGATAAGAATTTTTAAAAATATAAAATAAGAAGATATATATTAAAAAAAAATGTTTACTCAATTTCTCCTTGATAAAATATTTTAGAGCTTGGCAAATCTGGAAAAATGCATATTCATAAAATGTATTAAAATCCCCATTATATAATTAAAGGGATATTTCAGCCAAAAATGAAAGTACTGTCATCATTTACTCTAGTTGTTCCAAACCTGTATGCGTTTTCTTTCTTCTGTTGAACATTAATAAGATATTTTGATGAATGTTAGTAACCAAACAGTTGTTGGTCCCCATTGACTTTCATAGTATGGAAAAAAAAAACACTATGGAAGTCAATGGGGCCCAGAAACTGTTTGGTTACTAACATTCATTAAAATATCTTATTTTGTGTTCAACAGAAGAAAGAAAGTCATACAGGAATGGAACGACTTGAGGGTGAGTAAATAATGACAGTATTTTCATTTTTGGGTGAGAGTTGCAGTTTTCAAGGCACTGGCTAAATTATGTTTTCAACTAAGCCTCATGATGCACAATAACTCATGACAGTTGCATTTGAAATGGTTTGTGCAGCATGTTTAATTTCCTGTGGTGTCACATGGATGTTTAACCACTCTGAACAACTGTGAAAGATTGAAGGACCAAATCAGATATGGTGACATGACAGTGACATGAATAATACATACATTTAGAAAATGAATCCGATTTAATTCTGAACATTGCATATTATATTTAAGTCACTGCTAGAACCGCATGCTTTCTGTGTGATCCCTCAGGCCCTAATTACTGAGTGTTATGGCTCCATGTTAGCTTCCTCATCTTCATCAGGTTGGCCACCGTTGCTTTTTAATGATTGATATGTGATTGTGATGGTTGTCGTGTTATTTTTCTTGATTTGCTTGATCTCCTGCGTTTTCCTCTCAGAAGCAGACATGGATGTTAGAGAGATGAAGGGCCCAACAAATCAGGTCAGTTCATTTGCTCTTCTTTTTTGTATGATTTTAGAGACTTAAAATGTATATTTTAGTTAGTATATCATCTGTATATCATATGTTTGTGAAAGGAGTGGCTGAATCCTGAGATCTCCAAAGACACGCCTGTTGGTCTTCAGTCTCCAGATATTTTAAGCAAACATGTGAAGGAAGATCAGCAAATATTGGTACTACAGGAACAGCTTCAGGTACAGACATGTGCAGACCTGTATTAAATGAAGTCCAAATGAAGCCAAGCGTTTAAGTGTCAGAGAGAGAGAGTGAAACAAAATTACAAGTAAATAGGCTGGTTCTGCTAGCGAACCTTTAAAAGTGTATATGTAAATGATCTTTTATACTGTTCCTCAAGGTTTCTAGGACCAAACGCTGTTGTAATTTACTTTTGCACGACTGTTATATTCAGTAAGGCTAGTTCTGATATTACATCATTCTCTTTTTTGTTACAAAGAAGCAGGGAAATTTCCAGTTTATAGGGTTTCTTCATTTTTGCCCTGTTTGTAAACTCAGCAACATCAAGGTGAACTGAAAGCAGCGCAACTTCGGGCAGAGGAGGGAGAGAAAGAGCGTGTGAGGAGAGAAGAGCTGGAGAAGGAGTATGAGAGGATAAAAGGAGAATTAGATAGAGTGCCTGCTCTTCAGAGAGAGCTGGAGCAAGAGAACGAGAGAATGAAAGAAGAAAGTGCGAGAGCAAAGAAAGAGCTGGAGGCCCTGCCATCACTACAGAGAGAACTGGAGCATCTGAGAACTAAAGTTTCACAGCTCACACAGAGCACAGGTGCAGTAAACACACATGCACACACACTGACAGCAGTCATCCATCAGTGAAACGCATGTATTCTGTGTATCTTTATTTTTCTATAAAAAATCTGATTAAAATTCAGTAACATGCATCTCCTAAACTTGTTTTAAAATGCAAAGCACATGGAAAAAAATGATTATAAGTCATATATTAAATTCTTGGTTGTTTTTGTTTTTTGAGCATTTATCTATTTGTGTTGGGGGCAATGGATTTTTTTTTCTTTCGGTTTTTGTATAGGTTTCTGTGGGTAAAAAATTTATAACTGCGTCTTAATTCTCTTCCAGGAAGAGCAGAATCTGTTCCTCCCATCGCAGCTTCTCGGATGCGCTCTGCTGGAGACAAAAGTGATGTACCACCGATGGAAAGACAAGACATGAAGCCCAGAAAGACTTGGGACAAAAAGAGTGAGGAGAAGGAACAAAGCAAGGGAGACAAAGAATGGAAAAAGAAGAAAAGTGGAAAAAAGGAAGATGACAAGGAAAGGAGGGAGAGAGTGACTGAGGAAAAACATACTAAGGAACAGAAGGACTGGAAAAAAGATAAAAGCCACCAAGAGGCAGGTAAAGCAGGCAAGCGAAAAGAAGAGGGAAAAGAGTGGAAAAAGGACAAAAAACGATATTATGATAAAATGGGCAAAGAAAGTGAAGACAAGAAAGATTTTAAGGAGTGGGAGGAGAAAAAAGAATGGAAGGAAGATAAAAAGTGGAAGAAAGACAAACATGTCGGACAGGATGAGAGGAGGGGAGACAAAAAGGACTTGAAGGATACTGGAAACAAGAAAGTGAAAGAGGAAAAAGAGTGGAAACAGAGAGGGGAGCGGAAAGAGGACAAAGACTGGAAAAGCGATAAACAGAGTGGTGGGAATGACCATAAAGAATGGAAAGAGAAAAGGAAAGACGAATGGAAAGGTGAAAAAGAATGGAGAAAGGAAAAGAGTGAGGGAAAACACAACGATAAAACAGAGAAGAAATGGAAAGGAGACAAAGAATTTCCAAAAGAGTATGATGAAAAAGAAATAGAGGAGAAGCAGTGGAGAGGGAAACAAAGAGAGTCAAAAGATAGAGAATGGTCAAGAGAGGGAGTAAAGGACGAGAAAAAAAAGAAGGCGCCCTACCATAAAAACGAAGGGAAAAACAGTCCCAATGAAAAGGAGAAACAACGCAAGGAGAAACATGGGCATGGAGCACCAGATGAGACCTTCTCCCATCACCATCACGACCATGAGAACTACTGGACCAGACAGAGAGAGCGCATTCAGCACTATGACGGGCAGCGGGAGACGTGCAGCGGTGTGGCAGACTGCGCTCGAGTCGAGGGACTCTCTCCCGTCGGCCTGCGGGACTTCGAGACCCTTCTCCAGTCCTACCTGAAGAAGCTCCAGGAACAGGACCAGACCTCCAGGAAAGAGGAGCTCACTAAGCTGGTGAAGGAGTTCTTCACGGATGGAGTGTTCGCTCATGATCAGATGCCGTTCAGGGAGTTCGTGGAAGACGTGGGGGACATTTTGGAGGACATTGCTGAAGGAGAAGAGAGTGACAGCGAGGGAGAGGAGAGCGAGGAAGACGACGACGATGAGATGGAAGAATTTGAAAGGGAGGCAATGGAGAAATTTGCACTTCCAGAGGAAGTGAAGAAGGGAGAGCAGAAGAAAGAGAGCAGAAGAGTGAAAGCTTGAAGGTTCCTCATTGTGATTTAGAGGTTTCAAAAAAATAAAAATAAAAAAGGGTACATCCGGAAACAGTCGGGCCTGATTTTCTGCATACTAATGTGGTGTCATTTTTAAAAAGCTTATTCATTTTGATCAGTATGGCTTTGCATTTTCTTTTCATAGATAAAGCATTACTGTAAAACCACAGTGATGCTTTCCTCCTTATAATAACTGTTTTTGCTCATTTTTCATTACTTTTACCTTTATTTGAAAATGTTATACAACATCAAATAATGACTCAGTGAGAGTCACCAGTCATTTAAAGATCTGGGGCTGGATTCATGAAATGTTGTTAAGAATAAAATTCTTTTGTTTTCTTATTTTTTTTATTTTAAGAAATGTATAGAATATTGTTTCTTTGTGACAAGAATTCTAAAGAGTTATTTTTTGTCTTAAGATGGTTCTTTAAAAAGCTGTAAGAGAATTAACATTTTTGAAAAATTTTCAAAATAATTATAAATTATATCTTAGACTGCACAGATGATTAATAAATTTATTGCACTGTTATTATATTAAAATATACACATTACAACATTATAATACTAGCTAAATATAATGCATATTACTACTGCATTTTACTTGTTAAAGGAATGTAGCATACTTGTAGGTTTGCCGAATGTATGTTCAAGACTAGAAATACTGAAATAAGTTGCTATTAGACAAAAAAAAGTTTATAGATCAGTACATTTACTGTTAAGATTTACAAAGTATTAAGTAAATTGTTGCATTATAAAGACAAATGTAACCTCAGTAGGTTATTATACAATCAGCAAGTAAAATCATTTTATTGTAATTCTAAAAAAAATCCTAAAAAGAAAATAAACGTGTTCTTAAGACAATATTTGAGATATTTTTTTTATAATTTCACTTAAACTTCTCATTAATCTTTAGAACATTGTTATTTTTGTTTTGTTAAGATATTCATGAATCTAGCTCCAAAAAAATAAGGGAACAGTGTCAAGAACTGTAGGACTTTTCTTGGAACTGATCTACTGTTACAGCACTTCAGGTTTATGTTTACGACCTGGCACATCTCACACAAATATAATATTAGTGTGGGAATATTCATCAGAAGAATGTAGTTGTGAGAGTTACAGACTAGTACAGTCATTTTTAATCTTTTAAAGTAGCCACGAAACGATTTATGTTCACTTTAAGATCATATTTAGCTTATAGACTGTGTACAGATATGAATCAAATAGATTGTTGGAGTTTTATTAATGTTTATCATTTTGTCTCTGCTTTTCTTTTTTTAATTCTTTAAATTATTTTGTTTGTCTTTAGGGTCTCCTGATCCAATGTTTTTGGTTTGTTTGAGAGTTTCACTAGCATTTATAACATTTTATGGAGGATATCGTTAGTAAGTAACATGCTTGTATTGTCTGGAACTTTGTAATCATTAAAAAGTGACAAACAAAAACACAAGCAAATCCTTAAAGAAAAGTGCAGGCCATCCTAGTTGTATGTAATGCAGTAAGGTGAGTGCAGTAAGGTTTGTAATTTTAAGGTGTGTAATTTTGTGTATTTTTGCTCTGAATCCTGTTTTTTGCACTTGTGTCAAATGATACGCTGTCAGGCAAAACTGCTTGCACCTTTACAGTCTGGCTTTCACAGATCCTGTGCTGGGTTGAACAGTCAAATGCAAAAACTTAAGTATTGTACACTTATATACTTAACTACTTAAATGCAGCATGTATATGTTTTTCACTGGCCGCTAAATTGTTACAAAAAGTGCAACATTGATAAGTGTAATTTGTTTTTTTGTTTGTTTTTTTAATTGTTACTCGCTAAAGTTCAAATGGTTGTGGTTATGGTAGTGGGAAATATTTTTGCTGTGAAACTTTTCACAGAATAAACATATACATACGGTTATGCATGATGTGTTGCTTTAGTTATTTGCTGTAAGATTGAGTGCATTTTTAGGAAAACTTCTAAAAGAGTCCTGCATCAGTGACTGCGATACCTTATCGCTTCATCACATCACTTGTAGTTCCTAAATAGAAAAAGGTTTTCTCAGTTCCTCCTGTGCTGCACTATTTGAACTTATTTGGCCAGAATGTCTGCATGAATGTCTCAGATGAACTGTAAATTGTTTGTTATTGTTGCTTGTTTTGTGCACATGCATTTACAATGTCAGAACTTTATTAAACAGTATTAAACTGTCCAAGTCATTTAATGGAATAAAGCAAATCATAAATAGCATACTCAAAAAAAAAAAGTATCCTTCTGTGTTGATGCAAGTTTTATTCATAGTAATTCTGAAGAAAAACACATATCCTGCATATCCTCTTTGAAGTGAGTATATGGAGTGAGATTTATCATCTGTACTTTATCTTTGCTTCAGTTGGATTGATGTTAAAAATGTTGCATTTCAGAAACAAACTGGTAGCTCCATGAGAAAACAATTATACAGCAAAGAGGCAAGACCTAACATTTCTAAAAAGAAAACCTGTGCTTTTTCATAGTGAAAGAGGAAGTGAGGAAAATAGTAGTTCACACCGAGTCTGAACAAGTGCAGTATGACGTTAAATGTAAATAAAACTCTTCTGCAGAGTGAAGGCAGAGGAGTAGATTTGTCTAGAGTACCTCTACAATGGGTGTGCATGACTCCAATTCCTTCTGGTGGAGATTTACACTGGTTTTAAGTATCTGCAATGTTGTTTTTACTATTATACCTAAACGCTGCATAACCATCGATGAACATCTCCTCCGAGACATACCCAAGACTCCAAACTGCTACTATTATCCAGGAAGGGGTCTATACGCAGACTGCGACATTATAGACCTGCGCACTGATCTGTCAGAGGTAGGCCTTGAAGTTAAATCCATTTGTATTGTTGGTGAAATTTCAAGCATTCCTGCTGATGCCTTTTCACACTTACCTTCTTTGGAGGTCCTTCAAATAGATGGGACAAAACTGGAGAGGGTTCAATCTGGTGCCTTTTCAGGACTCCCCAATCTGAAGCATTTGTTGGTGCTTTTCAGTGATGCAATTTGTAGGTCTGTCACTATGGAACCTCTCGCATTTGCTGGTTTGTCTAATTTGGAGGAGTTGACACTGAGAGGTCTTAAGTTAGTCAATGTATCCAGCAGTATATTTGATCCGTTGGTTAGCGTAACCAGATTAGAGATTAGCAGAACTTGTGCACAGGACCTTAGTGATATTTTCTGTTATCTTCCGGATGGAATGTCCCATCTGAAGAACCTGAGTGTGATAGACAGTGGGATTTCAACAATTGAGACCAAAGGATGTCCAGGGGGATCAAAGACATGGCCTGTGGCTGTCCTCTCTGGGATTCAAAACCTTTATCTAATAGGGAACAGTATCAAAATAATTCAAGCCAACTCTCTAGTTGCGTTTCAGAACCTCTCCAGCCTTTTTTTGGAGTTCAAAGGCGAGTCACTGGATAGTATTTGGGAGTCTGGGATTGGAGAAGTCAATGAGTTGAGTTTGACAGGAACTGCAATAAAAAAATATTCAACAAACTTCAAAGATTTGTGTCATCTGGTCACCACCCTTCATCTTCAGTCCCTCAGCCTCATTTTTACATCAACAGACAGATTGGCTGCAGAGGACTTAAAGGAGTGTGGGACAACTTTGATAAAGTTATTCATCAGCATATCAGAAGTAGGCCACCTGGACTTTAGTTTCTGGACAGGTAACACAGGTTTTCAAGCACTGCAAATGTCCTATATGAAGTTGACAGATGTTCCATTCTGTGTTGCTGTGAATGGGACCGTCTGGTCCTTAACCTTGCTGGACCTCACCGGAAACTCAATTTCAGAAGTTGGCAGAGACCAGTTTGCTTGTATGCCTCTTCTCGAACAGCTCTTTCTCAGCTATAATACCATAAAAACCCTACAGCTGCATGCACTTCGTGGTTTGCATCGCCTCAAAATTCTCAAAATCGACTCGAATAAGATCTCACAGCTTACTGCGAAGGATTTCAGATCTCTTAAGGCTTTGGAGGTCCTGCATGTCAATAATAACATCATTGAGACTATTGAGGACGGAACATTTCAGGATCAGCAGGAGCTTCGTGAGCTGACACTGGGTAGACTGGAGTATATTTACGAGTTGCATTTAAATAGGATTTTTTACGGATTTCCACCGAAAATACAGAGACTAAGTATTGATGCACATTATGGAACTACTTTTTACCTGGGACGTACATCACAGCCTGAGGGAATGTTTGTTTTGGAGCTGAATGGAGACAGACTGGATTTCACGGACTGTAATACTACTGTTTTTACAGCAGTTCGAGAGCTGAACGTGATTTGCACCCATTTCATATGCAAGAATGACTTCATGGCACCGTATTTCCCAAACCTGGAATCTTTTGAGATCTCAGGAGGAGCTGAACGAGCGCCTCTCAGTGACACTAAAATCAGTACTCTGCACCGTCTCAAGCTCATCAACCTGAGTTTTTCTAACTATACAGATGCTGGAAGCGTCTTCTGGAACCTAACAAGACTCCAGACTCTAGTGCTGGTAAACTGCCATATAAGCTTCCTGACCGAGAGTATGTTTAAAGACCTGACGTCTCTGCAGCTGCTGCGTCTCTACAGCGATAGTCCTCTGGTCTTGATTGATGGCGTGTTCGAAGTTCTTCCAGCGCTAACAGTGTTTGTTCTTGATAAAGTGGATTTCCAGTGCAGTTGTGAAAATGGCTGGATTCTAGATTGGGTGGAGAGCACGGAGAAAGTGCAGGTGATCTACTTGCAGAAGCAGAAGTGTGTCTGGCACTATCAGAATCTCAACTTCTTGGCAACCATGGAGAAGCTGTGTCAGACTGACGAGCAGTACATTTGCTATGTAGCCACGGCTGGAAGTGTTTGTCTTCTGCTGTCGGCAGCCATTGGATATCGCTTTGCTCGCTGGCCTTCTGTAGTCCTCTTCTTCCGCCTGAGAGGATGGGTGGAGAGGAGGTTTGGTAGGCAGTGGCACAGGAGGAGGAGACGGGTCGAGGGGGCTGATGGAGAGATAGAGGAGATGTGGTATGATGCCTTTGTGTCTTTCTGTACCCGAGATGAGGCCTGGGTCCTGGGGGAGGTGGCTCCTCGGCTGAAGGAACAAGGGAACTCGAGACTGAGGCTGTGTCTGCACAACAGAGACTTTGAGGTGAGGCTGAAATGAAGTTCTGTTTGTTCTTCTGAATGTGAAGTAGTTGAGGTTGAGTTATGTAACTGCTTTTTGCTTATGTTATCCATCAAGATGTAGTCTCTCTCTAAAAGAATTTCTTGTGAAACATCTTTTAGGTGGGTAAAGATATCATGGACAACATCACTGAGAGTATCTACAGCAGTCAGTGCACTGTTTGTTTGATCAGTCGGCGGTATCTGCGCAGTGATTGGTGCAGTCTGGAGATGCGAGTGGCCACACACCGGCAGCTGGAAGAGCAGAAACACCGTCTCATCCTCATCCTCCTCGAACACATCTCTCCTTTTGAGCTTTTTGCTTTCCATCGGTAATTAGGACAAGATGCGAGAACATGCCCTTCTTAAGAACAATGTGCATTTACTGTGAAACTGAAACATATTCAAAGATGAATTTAGGAAGGATGACAATGGATCAATCAATATACACTACTTTTCAAAAGTTTGAGGTTCCTAAGATTTTTTTGGAATGATTTCTGAAGGATCATGTGACACTGATATCTGGACTAATTGCATCTGAAAATTCAGCTTTGCCTTCATAGGAATACATTACTTTTTAAAGTATATAAAAATGTGAAAAGTTATTTTAATTGAAATAATACTGTTGCTTTTTCTGTATTTTTGATCAAATAAATGCAGCTTTGGTGAGCATATGAGAATTCCTTCAAAAACATTAAAAAATCTTACCAACCTCAAAGTTTTAAACAATATTGTTTTATTAGTGTAAACTTGATATGATTTTTTATAATTTAAAGGTTACACTATTAATTTACTAAATCAAATATTGTATTCATTTTCTCATTTTATAAATCGTGTAAATACTTTTATCATTCCTGTCCATAGTTTGGCCAGACTGGTGAGATCACGTACATATCTGAACTGGCCAGACGATGAAGGTGACAGAGTGCATTTCTGGGATCGTCTAAGGAGGAACATTGCAGAGGAAGACATAGTGAGTACAAAGAAGCAGGAAACGGGCAGAAGTCTGAATGACACTGAGATTGGAAAGATACAAAATGACTTCAACAGCACAAACATCTAAACTGATGCTTCAAGAAAGAATCATGTTACAGGTGTTAAACTATATTTGAAATAATACCTGAATTGTTTTACAGGAAGCTTCTTGAAACTACACCTGGTGCATTCCTGTTTGAACACAAGGACAGCTATCAAAAAGCAATGATAAAACAAATCTTATTACTCCATTTCATTAAAAAAAAAAACTTGTTACATTTAGAAATGTGATGCTTATCAGTGTTAATGGAGTAACTTGTTGACTCCATATGTTCGTGCTTTTTTAAAATTAGTCTCTGTATGATATTTATTCCTAATTATTAAACTTAAAAATTAAATTCATAAAATGAATAAATTGTACTCATCACATGAGTATGGTAATGTCTAGTAATGTCTGAACATAAATTTACATTGTGCTACACAGAGTGCATATGTTAAACTTATCTGAATTCATAAACACTCAAGTGTAAAAGCACACAGCCCACCATTGGTGCTTAAAGTAATTTCAAAATAGAAAGATTTTCAGTTCCCATTATGAATGTTCTTTTTTTTTCATTTTTACCCTAATGTACCGTTTTGTAGACAAACAGAAGTTGTACCTATGTATGAATTTTCCTCCTCCTGTTATCTTGTGTTGATGTTTTACTGTAATATCTTAGCAAGAACATAATAATATAATAATGTATAAGCCATGCTGCAAGAATTTTTGGTTTTGGATGTAAATCTGGCAATACCTTAATTCAAGTACTAGAGGGCGCTGTTACACAAAAAGGCTTGTCCTCTCTCTCTCTCTCTCTCTCTCTCTCTCTCTCTCTTTCTCTCATTCATGGTTAAATAAACTATAACCTGATTAAGCGCTATGAACCAGCATGTTTACACAAGGCAGGCTATAGTTTACGTCTTTACTTCAGTGACATTTTTGATTAAATTCACAAAACCACGATTAAAACAACATCAACAGCTGTCTTTAATTTGTGCTTTGTCATAAATGCCATTTGACTGATCACTCTTTGCAGCTCATAACACACAATTATTCCAAGCTGTTTAGAGCCCTCCAAAAATGTGCATTGGCAAAACAACTATAAATCAATGAATTTTTGTTAAAAAAAAATTGCCAACATAATACCAGCAGGGTAGTAGTTTTTGTTTTGTTTTGTTTTGTCAATCAATTAATCCCTGTCACGATGTCATCTATAAAGCTGATTTGCAATACAGTTCTAAATCCATAAATTTTTCAATAAGATCTTCTCACATTTGCGCTTGCACGATCCATTTTCTGGCATGGAAACGTCAGAAGTTACACCTATGAAGTTGAGCAACCTTCTTTACAACTTTGAAAACTGGGAGAAAATATAAAGTAAACAATTGCCTAATAAAAGATAAATATTATATGACATAAAAGTTTGCCATTAAAATATATTTACAGGTTATGTTGTATAATTATTATCACTATTATTACATTTTTTTTTTTTTTTTTTTTTTTTTTTTTACAATTATGTGATGCAGGAACTAGAGGTATTAGGATTTAGGCTCAGATTGTAGGTGTGTCCTGTTTCACGACGTGTGCTAATCATGGTTTTAACAGTGTTTGCCTGACACAATGTGCTAGATTTTACATCCAGAAAAACATTCTATGCCTGTCAAGACTTACCTTGGTCCCAAAATAATACACATGGTGGCTACTAAATCCTAATAAGTGTGTTCTGATTGGTTAGATGTGCTATCCATGTGATATGAATGACCTCATATTCTAAACAAAACAATAGGGCTGGACAGGTCAGATAGATTCAGCCAGTAGAGGGCCTCAACAGAATATTTACATTAAAATGTAAAAGAAAAAATATATTTTATTTGACCTATTTAATGTTTCTAGTTTTGACTTTAATGGCACTCACAGCCAGAAATTCTGTTGTATTGTAAGGCAATAATTATGATGGCAAACAATGCCACTCAAAGGCAAACAAAACCTACATTAATGTTGCATACATAGTACCAAACAAACACAGAGACTGTGGGCTTAGCGAACAGGGTGGAGGAGAATCACTGGACTGTGAGGGTTTTGTCTTGGTAATTGGAAAGCACATGTTCCTGATAATTGTGTTCTGGTATGCTGTGCGCCCCGCAGCAGACAGCTTTCTCTCTCACATAGCTGGCATTCTTTCTCTCTCCCGCCCTCACATATGCACAAACAAAACTTCATGCTACAGAAAGAAAGTTACACCGAAAAGAAAACTTTTAAAACTTATATTTTGATCAATGTGGCAAAGTTGGCCAGAAACTTGGAAAAAAGTATCTGACTAAGCTCTCAAGGTGTGGCTGGAAGATGATCTCACTATGCTAGTCTCACTAAGCCTTTGTGCAACAATCAAATGCATGCTCCTACTTGTGACAGGCGCACACTCACTCACAGGTCATTCAAACATGGGCCATGCAGTTGGCACAGAACTCACTGCAGTAAATCAGAAAGCAGAAAATGGCTGTAGATGGTTAGAAGAAAAACGGTTGAAGTGGTGTTATTCACTTCTTAAACCTCTTCTCACCTCTCACCTCATTTTCCAGCGTGGTTATGACAGAACACTTTCAGGGGAGTTATGTCCGCACAACACCTCTCTTGAGTAATATATCCTGTTTTCCCCACCCATAAAGTTCTGGGTATACGCCCAGTGATTCGATGGGAAAAAAAAGCAACTTGGGAAGATTGGAATTCGCAGAAGAGGCATTTTTATAGGCATTGTACTGGTTTAAGTTAGAAGAGGCAAGAATCAGCAGCAGAAAAGTTTCCTTACAAAACTAGGTAAGCATTCTAATTTGATCCTAAGAGGTTTGTAGGACAACCCTATTGTTTATTTGATGAGATTTGTCAGTGTAGAATAAAATAAGATGTTTTCTTCTGGATATTAGGCTATAACAATTTTAACCAGGGGTTTCTGTGTTTAAGGATATTCATCATTTAGCTTGTTTTGTTTCGTAATCCCTGCTGAAAAAGGCGTTTTCTGGTTTCTGTTGGTCTCTGTTTGCTGTTTTTTTATGGAAGTTGAGGGCACTTTTCAGCTGGTCAAACTGGTCTGTTAGCTGGTTTTAATGTGCTTGAACTGTGGAACACAGAACTTTGGCATCAAGTTAACGGGGTTCCATAAATAAGCTTTCGTGCCCAATGCAAATGTGTCACTTTCCGTTTAATCCCACTCTGCGTGAATATTTCAGTCCTTACGCGCGAGCGTAGGCTCATTTGTCCGGTGACTACAAGTAGCCGATCCAATTTCCTATATATGTAACGCAAGCCCTTCTCCCTTTACACCAAAGAAGAAATCAGAAACCTGGTATTTATTAATTCAGAGCGTTTTCTCAGAGCGCACGCGTGCAAATCCTCCGCGTGAGGTGAATAGATTCGCTGCTTATTATGCGCCGTTTGCTGTGATAAGCCCTGCAGTCGACTTTACGGGAGTTTGGGGGGAATGCACTCGATACTTAACCGGACGAAGCACGACCTCAATGTGTCAGCGGCGACACGGCCACCAGAACGACGTTAATTATGAATACAAGGATAAGACGGCAACGGTGGGAGCTGTCTGATAACCCAGAGAGCTCGAGACAACTTGTTCACCGTTGCCTTCAAGTGCTGACTGCCTGGTACAAGCTGAGGAAATGATTCACACCTCATGAAGAGAGAGAACAAGCTTCATATTCTACGTTTACATACATACACTAGAAAAACGAACATCGCCACTAAAAAAAAAAAAAAATTCTTAAAGGGACAGTCCACTCCCAAAATTAAATTGCGTCATCATTTACTCACCCTCATGTTATTCCAAATGTGTCACTCTGTCGTCATTCACTTCACTGTATAGAAAAAAAGATGATTGATGTTACATATTAATATTACAAAGTATAAATTCTACAAAATGAGTAATGAGTACAATTAGTGATTTACAGCTAGCCTTTATATTTATAGAAAGGATCTAATAGCCTAAATGAAATACCAGTTATTTTAGGAATCAGATCATTCAGTCATGTTAGGGCAATGAGTTAACTGTAAGTAAAGTATGATCTTGTGGGAACAAGAACATCTTAAAGAAATAAGAGCCGTGAACCACCTGTCTGCACAAGTGCAACAGTTTATGTGAGAGCTGAACATGAGAAATGTGAACAAAGCCTTATTCTTTCAGTCACTTTCTCAACCTCATTCTTTATATTTTCATCCAGTGATGGTTGCAAGTTTGGCATTTTTCAGTAACATCAGGAAACAAGGGCAAACCTCAAGTAGCCTGGAGGGACATCTAGAGGAGCAAGAATGGAATGCAGTTCATTGAAGAAAACTCTGAGGAGAGCACACTACTATTGCATTTTTATGCCCAGTGATCAGAAGAATCATCCAGTTGACCTTGTTTAGGGGAGACAGCATAGGTGTCACCACAGAGCAATTTGTTATTTGGGAAGCTACTGAACTTGCCAAGCTACAAGCTTAATAATTGCTACTGTATACTACAGTCAAGCTACTTTTTTGAACGGTAAACAGTTAAGGGGGAAAATTTATTTTTAAAAATAAAAAATAAAAATCATTTTAAAAACAAATTGCCCTGTTAGCTCTTTGCAGTACATTGCAGTGTAGCTTCTTCAAAATATTGAAGTAGAAGAATGATATAACTTCACTAAATATGGCACAAACACAATGAGTGATTTTGAATGAATGAACACTTAGTTAGGTACAATCAACAGTATTAAGTATTAACAGGTAAATTTTATAATAGAATAACAACACGATAATTTACAAAAGTGAGTCAGACTATGTATATTTAGGGGACTCGAATCAGTTAATCATTTTTAAAATGTGTTCATTTACATGAACCATCTGAACAAACTGATACAATAGAATGAATTGGACATTTATAACACCCCAAATAATGGTACGTTTACATGACAACTAAACAGAAAAGTTTTTCCTCTGCATTTTTAAAAAGTTGTTGTGTAAAGACAACAATTGTTAAAAAAAATCCCCGTTCACACGGTTCCACTAAAATGACTACAAATGCTGTTCTATGCCAGGCCAGTAGTTGGCGAAGTTATTTTGTTGAGAAACACATGTGCACATACTAATAGACTGAACATGTAATAGGCATACAAACTTGCCGTCACCATTTTAACAAATTCGCATTTTTGTAATTTACACGATAATGGTATCATTTTCAAAACTTGCACTTTGAAACTCGTTTTCAAGTTTTATTTTCAGGCCCCCAAAATGCCATTGTTGTCTATATAAATGGCCAAAACACATTAAAAAAAAGTGTTCAGTTTTTATTTGAAAATGGTGCAGTGTGAGAGAGATCGATTTACAATAATGATTCAGACTTTCCAACAATATGAGATGGGAGTATTTCGGATTAACTGATTCACTAAAATGAATTGCTCTTTTCAGCACTACAAATAACAGAGGGGAGCATTTAGGACAAATCAATTCACAATAATAACTCAGACTTTCCAATGATATTTAGTTGAGAGGGTGTTTGTTTATTGCTTCAACTCAGCATTTAGTCATGTCACACTGCTACTTTTTGGGTAAACTAACTCATTATTGGAAAAGCCTATTAGGCCTATAAAATCGTCTGATCTTAATGCAGTTAGTCTGATCTGATCTTTCTATCTTTATTTGACCCTGTAACTCTATCACTCTCTGTTCTAATTCTATTTTATCTATCTGTCTTCTTTTTAAAAAAAAAAAAAAAAAAAAAAAAAACCTTGCTATGTGTACTGCGTTAGGCTAACCGAGACTTGTCATATGCTTGCATGTTGTTGCTCTTTTGTTGGTTTTGATTGCTTCTATTGTCCTCTTTTGTAAGTCGCTTTGGATAAAAGCGTCTGCTAAATAACTAAATGTAAATGTAATGCTGCTAAAAAATGCAACAAAGTAAGCTAGTATCATCGCTACTTTTAGGTAATTGCCCTCCAGCACTTGAAGCTGTTGTGTTTAGCTGTTGTGTTCTTTCTGTGTGTTTTTAGTGCTCATTTCCATTTAGCAGCTGGTATGTACTGCAAAGGTTCATGGGTTTGTTGACTTCTGAATTTCACAGCCTCTTATTACGTGACAGTTTGTTTGAGTCCCTTGGGACTAATCACTAGGAGCACCTATCAATCAGCCTGTCTGATGCTTCTGCCTTAGTCTGACCAAGTCTGAGCTTGAGTGTCACCTAATGAGTGCATCTCATTTAGAACAATGACAACATTTTTAAGACAAAGACACTTCTCTCTGTGGCAAACACAAGCCTCTCACAGCTAAACACACAACTTAATACAAATAAAATCTGTCTTTCCACAGCCACAACTACAGTAATACAAAACCACACTGGTTGCTCATAAGAGACAGGATTAATAACCATGATTATCAGTAAATTCCAGCAGGTCTTCTTCCAGTAATTTTCACCCAAGCCCTGCTCAGGCTTCTCTCTCTCTTTCTCTAATTAGGTTAATAGAGGGCCATCAGTAATTGGGAGGACGGCAGAGCAGTGGTGTAGTGTACTAATGTTAGTGGTGTAGTGTAAGTATTCAGGTGTGACGTCTGTCAGATGGAAGATTTACCTGAAAGGAGTGGCTGATAGAATTACCCATACGTCAAACGCACATTAAAATCACATTAATTTTGTGTGTGCATGTGAGTGTTGCAGCTCATCTCAAGGGAAAATTCAGGCCTTGTTCAGACAGGCAAAAAAATCTGATTACTAGGTACACTAAGGGTTCGCAAAATATGGGAAAAATATTTGGTCACCATCCAATATTAGTTTTTTGGATATATGAAATTGCACACTGTCATTTTTATATTAAAATAACCTTTGCCATCATATAGGCTAACGCTCAATAAGCTAGTCATTTAAAACACTAATAATTTAATAAAATTGTTAAATATAATCTTCAGCAGGTCTCAAAAGTATCATTTTTTTCATTATTATCATTTTTTTAAATTACACAAACTAGTATAGAATTTCAATATAAGCCATTCATGAATATTGTCCATAGCTTAAAAAAAAAAGTGAGTACATGTACCAGAAAATATTTCAGTTTTTCTACTTCAAATTTAAACACTTAATTCAATGTATTACTTGCAGTTTCCCTGTTAATATTTGTGAAATTTACCTGCAAAATATGAGTGAAAAAAGTTGTGAAGTAAGTCCTACACCTTTTTTCATATGTATTATTGTGATTATGGCCTTCGTTGGTGTTTTACTGTACCTTGTGTTTGTTTTGGATAAGCTTGTTAAATGTCACTGGAAGGAAACCCAAATTAGATCATTAATTATTTGTTAGTGTCAAATATGAGATAGGATCTACAGTACAAGAATATGAAATGCAGTAGGTTACACCTTGTTGCTTTACTTTGTGTGTCAGTAGGGAAGGTAAAAAGGGGTATTCATCCAAGAGGAAAGGCCTGTGTGAGTGGGCATCCTTCAAAGAGTGTGTATTGGCTTTTGTGTTTGTATGTTGTTGGATGAGAGAGAGAGTGTAACAGACATGTAGCAGGCAACCCCAGCGGTAATGTGAGCCTGTGGCCTGAGTGGATAGAATGTCCGTTAAAGATCACAGGTTCCATTGTCTTGTGGTATACACTCTACAGCTCCACACACTCCTCCTCTGCTCCTCTCTCCCTCCTCCCTTCTTCATGCTCTTTAATTATTCTAGCATCATCCCTCTCCTCAGGTCACTCATTTTCCAGTGCCTGCCCTTCCTTTAGTCATCCTGCTGCTAAAATGTCACTTACTAGCATTAAGACTCCATCCTAAAAATAGATATAGCAGTGTTTTCCGATATTTTTATCTCAGGTACCGCTGTAACCCCTTCAGTAAGTTTTCATCAATACCAAAAATGAATTTCTATGAACCTATATGAAACTACATTAAAACAAAAGTTATCATTTTTACTAAAGTTAATGAGAAGACCATCAATTGACTTTTATGGCGGGCATCCATTATTATATTATATTATATTATATTATATTATATTATATTATATTATGGACTTGTCATCCGTCAGGTGTTTACCTGTCTTTGGCCTCAGACACTGGAATAGGCCTCATTCCTGTGACCCTGGAATTTGGGAAATTTACTTGCAATTTCTGAGTGAAAATCATTTCAAAGTAAACTTTACACTAATGTTTTGAGGTACACATAATGTGACAGGATGAAAACTGAATCTTGATGTATGTTCCTCTCTCTTTTTATACAGTTACAAATATGGAGGGTGCCATTAAAACAGTTGTTATGCAGTTCCTGTCTTCAGCTCGGGGAAAAGAGAGCCTGGGTGGGAAGAGCTTCCAAAAGTTAGTCCAGAGTCAGCTGGGAAACATCCTGAGCGTAAGTAACAAATCTCTCATTTTGCTCCATTTAGTTGACACATAACATGTCCATAGACTACAAGATAAAGATTTTAGGTTTAATGTATACATATATAAGTGAGTATGTTTGTTAAATAATTGTTTAATCATACGTTTGCCCTCATTGGTTTATTTTAGGTGGTCCTAAAATAGGTGGTCATGTGATGATTAAATTAAAAGTACAAATATTTCATAATCTCTCAATTAATATGAGGTCATTAGTGCTGCATGCATAATAATTATAAAATAATTAACTAAATTAATTCAAAGTAAAAGTCATTTAGATGAAGTACAGCATGTCGCACTACAGAACAAAAAATGTCAAGACTGCACTTCATTGGCTGTCTGTGTTTTCTGGACTAAACTTGATTGGGCAATGCTAAATAGTTGAGGATTTCACACTCTTTCTGTCTCTCTCAGGACACTGACAGTTCTTCAGCAGTGAAGGACATGATGAAAGGCCTGGATGACAATCAGGACGGGAAGGTCAGTTTCCAGGAGTACCTGACGCTGGTGGGCTACCTGGCCAACTCACTGAGTGAGCAGAAAGCACAGAGCAGCGCAGCCAGTGGACCATAAGAAGCCCCAAAGCATTGATGACACTTGGGTTGATGACACTGACAATCATTCATAATGTTGGAGTCTTGCACCAGTAATGAGAGACTGGGACTAGATGTCACAATTTTTTACTTATTAAAAAGTTTGCAAGGTGGCTTGCTTTTTAAAAAATGTCAAACCATTGTTTTGACCTTTAAAACACACTTTATTAATAAATTGTGTAAAATTACCGTAGATTTACATACATAACAAAACACATCTCCTTAGTCCTTGTGACTTCCTGATGTAACAACTAGCCCTGGTCTCCAATGCAATATAAAATCTGCAGTGATCTGAAAACACTTTTAAAATCTCTGATATTACAATGAAATTATAAATCTGTTTACATGTACTCGCATTTATGAATTTATAAAACAATGTCTGACCTGTGGCCATGTACAAGTGCTAAATCAAGTAACTTTTTATTGCACAAGTGTTTGTTTGTTTTTTGTTTTTTTTGCTTTCCATGTAAACAGGTTTTCATTTCTAAGCTCATGTGTTTTCATATATGATTTAATTGTTTTACTGGGAACAAAATATGCAAAAATATGAGTCAACGACAATGTCGTACACATCAGATTTGTCCATTTAAAAAAGTGAAATTTTACACAACTGGAGAAATTTTTTGTATAACCTTTCAATTAAAACAGAGAAATAATTACAAAATTGTAATTTTAGTCATCCTTTAATTTTCAGACATGTTATACAAGCTAAACATCATGGTTTTCTGGGTACAGCCTGTGCCCTAGCATGAATACATGTTTTTATGTGTACACGTTTTGTGTGTTTGTCAGTGTCCTTTGAATTGAGTCATTCGTGTGTGTTCGTGTGTGTGTGTGTGTGTGTTTGTGTTTTCAGTCCCAAGCCTTGGCTGGCATATGTGTATGGACACCGTTTGCTTAATGATGAATTAACACCTGTGCAGCAGTATCAGGTGTGACAGGACCACTTGTAGTCAGATGCTCACTTAACAACACACACACACCCACACACCCCTGAGAGATTATCAGCACCTCTAAAGACCCTTGGGTTGTTAGTAACTACATTTGTGCCATGTAACCTTGTTTGGCCTGTAACATAATCAGTCCTCAGGCACCTGACCCTATTTCATTTTATGGCTTATGTGCCATGATGCTAATAATTGAAGAAAAGTGCATCACAAAATTAATTACAATTATATAGACTTATATACTTACATATATAAATGTGTTCGATAGATAGAATTACACCATTAAGAAGCTTAACCAATCGCTAATTATATTACATAACCTTTAATTACATAACTTAATATAAACATTAAAATATAATAAAGAATAATAATAATAATAATAATAATAAGTTTTATTTATATAGCGCCTTTCCAGTGCTCAAGGACACTTCACAATGTACATTTAACAAAGAAGAGATAATTCAAGTAAGCATAGATGAATAACAATAAGTAAAGAAACAGTAAAGGAGCATTATATAGACACAACCTTTGAGACAAAGTCAGCATAACAAACAAATACAAAGCAGAGCGGGCTGGGCGACAAATCTTGAAAAGGCGGATTCAGTAGACAAAACATGGTATCAGTAATCAGGGTATAGCATTCAGAAAACAAATGATTTTGAGTGATGATTTAAGTTGAGATATTGTTAATACAGCATAGTGAGCGGGGAAGAGAATTCCAGAGTTTGGGTGCAATAACACTGAATGATCTGCCCCCCATTGAAGAGAGGCGGTGCCGAGGGACAACGAGAAGGCCATACATATAAAGAAGTTTCTTTATATGTATAAAGCATATTTTAAGGCATAACTGCTGGTAATGTTGTACTTCTGTAGCTCGGCTGATTTTCATTATAGCGATGTTTGTGTCTAAGTCATCAGTTACGGCAGATAAATCATTTAGTTTGGGGTGCTGAACTATCACACCTCTAAAAGTTTAATGTGACAAGCACCGGTACATATAACTAACCTTTAGGATCAAACATATCTATTTACCCAAAAGCTCTTCTTTCAGGTAAGTCCAGGTCTTCAGAGCATGTTTATATATATGAATGTCATGTTGTATCATTAGATAAGCTTGAAAACATGACTGGTAACATTTAACGACACAATGAAGTCCATTACATGTACATTTGAAAGAAAATTGCCTCAGATTGATTCATTCAAATCTTACGTTGATACATGTAGTCACGTGTATATATAGCCTATATATATTCATGATTCACAAACTGAGTTAACTGAGTGTCGATCAATAAAACAAAACATCAATTATGTGGCTTGTTTTCATTTGCTCAAGTTACCGTCTAACGCAGAGAACTTTCTCTCTTTCAATTACGACGATCAACATCACATTTACTCCTTTATATAACACTGTTTTCGTATTTTTCCTTACATTGTGAATGTGTAAACAGAGAGGACAAGAGGTGGGAGATAGGTAGGCAGAGACAAATGAAGGATGGATGGAGGAAGGGAGGAGGAGTGTAAGGTATGATGGGAGGAGGACCAAGTAGGTATATAAGATGTTGCCCATCGCCTCCCGTCTTCACCAGCATTCATCTCTCCTCAAGGAACAGAAGAGCAGCAACCTTCTAACAGCAAGGTAAGGGAAAGAAAAAGATGGATGGAAGAACAGACTGTAATTGTGAATGTTAGAGTTTGGTTTTGTGCTGCCTGATGTTTCTAATGAGCTTCTGGACAGAACATGCTTGGTCAGATCATGTGCTAAAAAAAGTTTGATATAACAAACTGCTACTGGACAACATTCTCTCCACCTCAAGTTTTGCGTGGCTTGTGGCTCATCTCTATAAAGTATCCGAGGAGGCTTTTCTTCTCCACTGAAGTTATTTTGCCAACAAAACCCAATACGTTTATCAGTTCATCCATCAGGACAGGGCTAAGCTCAAACCGAGGGCAGTGCTTGGTTAAATATGTGTGTGTGTAGTGAGTTGTGGGCACTGAGATTGGCTTGGATTACACTTGGCCGAGTAACTTCCTCCCCAGGTTCAGAGTGTTTTCTCCAGTTTAGGATTTCACCCTTATCAGGCGAGTCACATTTCCCTTCTGTAGTTAAGTTAAGCCCCTTGTAGGATGATCTGGAGAGGGAAGGAGGGGTCAAAGCATGTTGAGCTGAGAATATATTACAGCTTCTTTTGCAACGTTTTTACTGTTGTGGTCTGACGAAAAAAAGTCTGCCTTGTGCTTTTAAATATTTAAAAATGAGCCAGAAATACTCCCCCTAAAGAAAACCTTTTGTGCATCCTTGAGTGCATTTATAAGTCTAAATACAGTCGCTCGCTACAGTGACCAATAAATCTTTCTTTCCAGAATGTCTAATATTCTAAACTCAGAGAATGCCTCCACGCTGGAGAGCGCCATGCAGCTGATGATCCAGACGTTCCACAAGTACTCTGGAAATGAGGGCGACAAATATACTCTCAGCAGGCAGGAACTCAAAGAGATGCTAACGCAGGAGCTGGGCAACTACCTTGGGGTAAGGAGAAACAGAGTTTTGATTTCTTTGTGAAAGTCAGATGTTTCTGAATAACTTTATCTGCGTCTCTCTTGCTCCACAGAATGCACAGGATAAGGATGCGGTAGATAAAGTTATGGGAGACCTGGATTCAAACAACGACGGTGAGGTGGACTTCACAGAGTTCGTCATCCTGGTTGGTGCCCTCACTGTTGCCTGCAACGACTTCTTCCTCGAGTATCATGAAAAGGATGGAAAGAAGGCTGAAAATAAAGAGTAGAGTTGCATTTCTCTGAACAAAAGCCAACACATGACCAGCGAATGATGATGAGGGGGCAATGAGGGGAGACGGGGAATATGTGTGTGTGTATGAATTTTCCTTAGTGATACTTAAAAAGTTTCACATCATCTCTGCATCCACATCCTGCATCCATGCAATCCTGGGTACACAAAATATTCCATGAGGCACAACATGTTTCCAACCCCTGAACCTATTAGACGCATTATGAATGAGATTGTGACATGGTCTTTGTTGAATATGTGAATATGTGTTTCTTCCTTTCTTTTGTTTTTTTAACAATTGGAGTTGTCGATTTTAAAATAATCTCTCCATATAACAATAAACCGCAGATTTAAAAATAAATAAATGCAGTTGGTGTGCTTTTTTCGCAGCAAGTGCAGCGGCAGGGTGTTTGTTAAACGAACCGTTTTGTATTTTGTCAATAATACGAGGACGAAAATGGAGTATAATTAATGACTTTAAAACATTGATGAAAACGCAATGAGAAAAAACACAAGGCATTAACAATAGGTATTTTTTATTTTAAAAAGAATGATTGTTGGAACTTATCCAATTAGTCAGTAACACGTGAATTTCCCATACGCACAATATGTACAATGTATAGCTAACTATAAGAGGTTCTCAAATGCGAAGCACCAAATGAGTTCTCAAATCCTGCACACATTCAAATATACAGTAGGCCTATATTGTACCACATTGGCAATTGTCACGACACCCAATGAGGAAGGGTTGTGTGGAATTTCTGTACTGAAGTAAACTAAATTTTGTGCGCACGCCAGATTCAAATTGTGGATTTTGAACGAATGCAAATTAAATTACAGTCCGTGTTTACATAAAGCAGTCGAATGGATTCAGAAGACTTGGAATAAACAAACCACACATCATGGACAACTTCTATCGTAAAGATTACAAATAGATTATAAATACTATAATCTATAAATAAATAGATTACACTACTACTAATAAAAACGAATTTGAATGGCCTAGTTTTACAAAAATAGATATATTCTCACACCATGGCAAAATAAAAGTGCTCAGAATTCTTATAAAGAAAATGTAAAAACTTTTTAACTCTAATAACTTCTAATAATTCAGGAACTGTGTGATAGAATCAAAATTCTTTTTATGAATTCTTACTTTAACACTGAAAAAGGGAACATTTAATTTTATTGATTATCGATAAACTAATTTTAATCCTCCTAAACCGTTTGGTCAGATCTTCACCAAACTTTGCAGGTCAGCTCTAGACCTTGCTGGCAAAATGAATCTTGATTTTGTTTAGCAGATACAATTTTTTATATTTGTCTGGTTTGACCCATTATGACTAACATGCATGCACAAAGTTAAAACTTCTCAAACCTTGTCCATATGGAGAACAGGTCATTTTGAATGAATTGAATTTTGAAGCTGTATATTAAATTTCGGTAGAATTGGTTAGGATGCGCTATAATATGTTTTTGCTAATAACTTTGGAACCATCATAGTTATACAATCAAAATTCACAATAACAATTCTTCTGACTCCTTCAATGTCCCTGAATCAGTTGATTAACTATTTCTGCAAAAAGCATTGCTAAGATATCAGTTATCTGATGGCCTTTTTACATGCTGATGTATATCTGCTGAATGCAGTGTCCAAGTTTAACAAAACTGGACACACAACAGACAACAGGTCATTCTGAGGAGGTTCATAAAATTCTGTGAATGGGGTACATACAACTGAAAAACCACTATCACTCCACAACTGTGCGATCCATTAAGTTAAAAACTGGTATGCACCTTCTATGTTGGATGTCCATATCCTCTAACATATCCTCTAATATGACGCAGTCACCACAAAAACTCTCTTATGTAGTTTATTACATTTTTTTCTTACAAGGTTTTTTTATAAACTCAATTATACTTATCTTATAAACTTCTACACTTATCTATCTTATACACTTATAAACTTATCTTATACACTTATCTATCTTATACACTTATCTTAAAACTTCTACACTTATCTTATACACTTATAAACTTATCTTATACACTTATCTATCTTATACACTTATCTTAAAACTTCTACACTTATCTTATACACTTATAAACTTATCTTATACACTTATCTATCTTATACACTTATCTTAAAACTTCTACACTTATCTTATACACTTATAAACTTATCTTATACACTTATCTATCTTATAAACACTTATCTTAAAACTTCTACACTTATCTATCTTATACACTTATAAACTTATCTTATACACTTTTCTCTCTTGTATACTTATCTTTAAATGTATAGACTTATGTATCTCATACACTTAAACACTTGTCTATCTTACACATTTATCTTATACACTTATCTTACAAAATGTCTTACTAATTTTCTAGAAGTATATATAAATTTAAAGACCATACAAATAACTATTACAAGTATTGCTGCTTCAAGTTGAGGCGGCAGACGCTACCAGGACACGCCGGCCCTCAGAAGACGCTAAGGCTTGAGTGGAGGGATGGAAAAGCCATTTATATCAGCCCGCCAGATGCAAAGCTTACTGAAGATAGAAAACAACAGGTTGGCTGTGACAGGAGTTGTTTTCTTAAGTTCTTCATGTCTTACTCCATGACCTGATTAAAAAAATAAATAAATCAGCATTAATAGTCTAAATACATTACAAATTTGATTTGGCAAACCAAACCAAAAATGACAAAAAAAACAAACAAAAAAACATTTAGCTCATCTTAGACTTAGTACCTGAAACCAGTCATGGAGATGCATCTTCTCCAGATCGATCCTCTTCTGTGGATCAGACTGCAGACATGAAGAAATCAACTGGCGGCATTCTGTCCAAAAAGACGAGAGACGGTTGATTTATTAGCTTATTCTTTACACCTGCTCTCTTTCAAGCTATGGGTTTTTTGTGTGTGATTTAGAATACAGATTGTCAGATCTGATACAGATCTTACCTTGTGACAGGCCAGGTCTCGTCCAGCTCCTCTTACTGATCAGATCCAGGTCGTATGCTGTGGGATAATATCCGCAGGCCATCATGAACAGGAGGATCCCTAGCGACCACACTGTTGTCGGCTTTGCATGGTATCTGCCATTCACGGTGACCTCTGGTGGACGGTATGCTTTTGTGCCTAGAGGAAGAGGTTTTGTCCATTTAACACATTTACAGATCGTGTTGACTAGAATGCAATTCTGTGAGATAATTAACAAAGCAGTTCATAACACATACCACTGAAGACTTCGTAGCCAAATTTCTTCAGTTGCACACCACACCCGAAGTCAATCAATTTCACCTCCATGGTGTCCTGGTTTATCAGCAGGTTCTCCATTTTTATGTCCCGATGAAAGACACCACGCTTGACACAAACGTTAGCAGCTTCAATGACCTGCCGCATGATGTTTCTTGCCGTCCCCTCATTGAGACTCTCTCCGTGGAGCTTTACGAAACTTTTTAAATCCATGCAGGGCATGGGCCGCTCCATGATCATAATGAAGTGGTCTTCGTTGTCCTCCCAGTCCAGAATTTTTATGATCTCAGAAGCTCTGGGGCTTTTATTGGCCATGAGTGTCAGGCCTATCTCCATTGGGATGCCTTCGGTATGACCAGGCTAGAGGAAAGGAAATATGATGCTTAGATGGAGATGGTTTCCCAAACAATGACTTGGCTCACAAATCAGAAAAGTTTGCCTACTGAGAACTCATTTGTATTCTGTGATTAATATTAATAACAGATGTTATAAATTGAAAACAGTGACTGAGAAGCAGTCATACAGAGAGCGCAGCCTACTCACCACTCTGATATATGGCATGTTTGGTGACTTCACTGAAAATTTCACAGCCACCTGATCAACAAAACAAAAAAAATTCACAATTAGCATGTGCACAGAGGTCATATCGGTCTAGCCATTAATTCTGAAGAGATGAGCAAAGTTTTGTAAGTAAAAGAAATTGAAACCTTAAGTCCATCCTTGCAGCGAGTCCCTTCGTAAACGAAGCCAAATCCTCCTTGACCCAGTTTTGGGCCGATTTCATAATGGCTGCGGATGTGGCCTATTAAAAGATAAACAATTAGTATGAAATAAAATTTTATATATACATTTTATTTCACTGTAAAAAATAAATAAATAAATAAGTAGGCTACAATGAACTTAGGTGTTTATCACTTACAAATTAAATTACTTACAAATTAAAATGAGTTGAATCTTGTATAACATAAAAAAAAGCTGAAAACTGAAATTAATTTTTATGATTTAATGTAAAAACACGTCATGACTCATTGATCATTGTTTACAGTGTTTATAATTCATATTAACATTTTATAATTCTTATGGATTTATTATTCTTACCTTTGCCCGGGACATCCCGCTCTAGCTGTTCCTCAGCAGCAACAGGATGGACTTTAGAAGCTGGAGCTATAATATAAAATCAAATAAATCAGTAAAATAACATATACTCAAATTAGAGTGGTTCTTCATTTAGGGGCACATTTGACTTGATATGTTAAAATTAAACTTCTCTCAACAGTGTGAATTGATTTAATCAATGTTTAAACTCAACATACTGACTGGTTTGGTAATGACACCTAATAAAGCTATTCTCAGATGCTCTGATGACCTTGCTCTCAAAAGCCTTTAATTTCATTTCTGAACTGTCACTGTAAAATGTTTGGTGTGATAATGACAGCAGTGTTTTGGGAAAGTGATTCTTAATTTAAAAAGGAAGCTAAACAGAAGTTCCTGTAATTGAAGAATCAACCTAAATTCAAAACATGACATGTTGATGTGATTGTACCATCGGTAAATGTCCAATATGATCCGGCTTCTGCCTGGTACTTATTCTCAGCTTTAGCCAGATCGTATTTAGTGGCTCTCCGGTGAGGAAAGCGGAGAGCTGGCCACCTCCAGAAGCTCTTCTTTTTCTTTTTCTCCTCTCTTTCTGCCTCCTTTCCTCCATCAAAACCACCAGCAAGAACAGGTGCCTCATCAGGCCAATGAGGAGGATGGTTCTCCACCGTGTTACAAGTGTGTTTGAGAAGAACACATGGTTCTTGTACACACTTCTTCTCAATCATTTTTTTCAGTTGTGAAAGTAATCTCATGATAACAATATTTATCACTCCATAAAAGTCAGACAGCAATCAGTTGATCAATCTACACTCCGAAACTTCAACCCACAAAATGAGCAAGTTCCAAACCTTGGCGAGACGTTCTAAATGTGACGTCATAACAGCTTGCGCAGAGGAGCTGAGATTAGAAAAAAAAAACATTTAAAAAATGCATCAAGTGGTCTGGTCTATTGGGGTTTACTATTCGTGGTCAGAATTCAAGGCCACGTTCACACAGCAGCAGAATAGGTTGACAGTCCATTTGAGTACTTAATACGGTTACTTTCACACACTGGACGGTTATTTAACGGTGTGACAGCCGCATTCACACTCTTGTATATTTTCAAGACTCAGAACCGCATTCTCGGAAAACGCGCTGTGTGAACGGAAGAGGCCTGGACAACTCTGTCACATCATACTGTGCGCGAGAGAGTCGCTCCGCTGCGCAAACGCGCGTCTATGTTTTTCATGTTTTCATGTGTGTTTTCTGAAAGTTATTCAGTCAGTTTTCTCTACGTCCGGAGCCGCTCCCGTAACTGTTTTCTGCGCGTGACTCAAATGCTACGATCCCTACCCAAATATTACTTCTTGTCGCTAAATTAAGGTTTGACTCGCGGCTCGGCTGGACTCGTGTCAGAAATTGATAAGACTTCAGTTTTATGGACGTCGCCATCTTTGATTTTACTTTGGTCTCTTTCTGTACAGGCCTGACTCCCGTTGCTCGTTCAGACTGTATTCGAGACGCTGTAAAGCTGCACGTGTGAACGGGACATTTCGAGACTCACACCTGGCTGTAAGTAAATTCGGTTGTTAATCCCAAAACTGACAGTGTGAACCTAGCCAAATGTCTAATGATATTTGATAGGAATTATATAATTAGCTGTATTTCGTACATTGCAGTATGTAAATAGCCGCGAAACCAGGACTGCTTAGAGTTTTTGACACGTACAAGCGGTAAAGAAATATTTATGAATGAGAAGATACAGAGCCGAAACTGAGCTGGTTTAAGCTGGTGCCAGCACATGACCATCTAAGGACCAGCTTAAACCAGCTCAAACCAGCAGCCATGCTTCAAACATACCTAACCACCAGCTGTTTTTTTCAACAGGGTTGTTGAGGGTGAGATGATAAGATTTTTATTTTAGCTTAAACATGTTACCTATTGCTCCCACAAGCAATACATCACTTATTCAATTTGTTTTTGTGATATTGTCAGAGCCATATTCACAGGTCTGTACTCGTTGCATTTAATTTTGTTAAACTAAAATTATATTTCGCCCCCTGGAATTATATGCCATTTAGAGTAAAACTGTCTAAATGAATTAATATAAAACAAAATACTGACTAAATGTAAATAATGTAGTCAAAAGACTGTGTAAAATACTAAATACTGTGTAAAAATGAACACTGACAAGAGTCTTGAGCATTAGAGGGCAGTATTGAATCAAAGCTGAGCTTAGACAGGAAAGGTCTCAGGTGTTTGTCCAGAAGGGCGAATCGATTTTTCGTGTTTGCAGACAGTCGCTTACTCATTTTGGGAAAGACTGCATGCTAATACTCATTTATTATTCAAAAAAATTATATCTTCTTGCACTCTACATGAAGTATTCACTATTTTCGTCACCAGGGATGTAGGAACATACAAAAGCAAAGTCCTGTTTTATGTAGCATAAACTGAAGGTCACATTAATATAATATGTGGACGTGCATTTCCTTTCTCTAAGCTGGTCTCATGAAAAGTTGGCTTGAAGAGCTTTCATAAAGGAAGATGTGCAGCCAACTTGAAATAAGACATGAATTTATTATGTTGTCAGGAGGTGGCAATGCCAATGGATGTGAGTTTAGAGACTGGTGAACAACTCCATCTTGTTTGAGATTTAAACAGAAATGAAAATGGCATTGTATTCAGTGCAAAACATTGAGTTTGACTTTCCCTAACAGAGAAATAACAAGTGTTATTTGTGCAAATAGGCCAAGAATTATCATACACAAAGAGATGATGAATTTCTAATCTTTAATTGACAGGATAAATGTGATCGGTCAGCCAAAGGAGGGAGGTGAGGATAGGAGATGGGCGTTTAAGTGCCATAAATGTGAATAAGACGGTGCATTCTTATTGGCCGACACAGGTATTTTGACACAGAATCATTGTGACGTCACACTTCTTGGATTATTGCAGTATTGAATAGGTTGACTTGATCGTGACATGGCATAACATATGTATATAGGGAGATACACTCCTCCCTTTGTCTCTTCTCTTCATTCCATTTTTTCCTTTGATGAATTAGAGAGACTTAAGCACTTATGGTTATGAAAGCTGATTTGCTTGTTCTCATGGACAGAATGCTTTAATGAACAGAGGCACGACCCTGTGTGGCGAATACTGACTTATGTCTCGTCGTCGATGTCATGCGGTGAACACAGACATTGTGAATCACTGGAGACTTCCTGCCACATGGAGCCCAAACAAAGACAAAAGTAATGCATTCATAGTTTGACTTTCACCCTTATGCTGTTGTATTTTTTAAAAGCTAACGGTCAAGATATGTTAATGTAATAGAGCAGCTGTACTATGCAGCTTTGTGGGTTGTAATAGGGCTTTTTTGCAGAGCACTGCTGGTGAGGGAAATATGAGAAGAGAAGAAAGACTGAAAAGGCAAAGCAAGAGTGTGAGGTCATTTGAAGCGCTCAGGAAATATAGTCGAGAAAAAAATTAATCCATGGGTGAACATGTTTGCATAATCTGCTTTCTGAAAGATGAGTTTTGGAGATTCCCTGCTTAATGATATGGATGAAACTGATAGAGAAATCCACACTTAAAGTCTTAACTGCCAGCTAGTGGCCCTTGAGTTCATAAGGGTCAAATATGATATGCAAATAGGAGGAAGGATATGGAGGCTCAATTAGCAGAGGAAATAGCTAGCAATGATATTGCCTCACTTCGCTTTTATGAATTATTACGAGGTTATATATAATACACACTACAGTTCAAAAGTTTGGGGTCAGTAAAATTGTTTGAAAGAAATGAATACTTATATTTAGCAAGGATGCATTAAATTTATTAAAAGTCACAGTAAAGACCATTACATCGTTACAAAAAAAGATATTTTTCAAATAAATACTGTTCTTTTGAACTTTACATTCATCACAGAATCTTGAAAGCATGTATTATGGTTTCTACAAAAAAGCTGTTTTATAAGCAAAAAAATTAATATTTTTTGAGTACTGAATCAGCATATTTGAAAGATTTCTGAAAGATCATGTGACACTGAAGACTGGAGTAATGCTGCTGAATATTCAGCTTTGCCATTACAGGAATAAATTATATTTTAAAATTGAAATTCAAATTGTAAACAGTTATTTTAAATTGTAATATTTCACAATATTACTATGTTTTGGATCAAATAAATGCAGCCTTGGTGACGAAGTGAGGCTTCTAAAATTTTACAGATCCCAAACTTTTAAATGGTAGTTTAAATATTTAAATCAAGTGTGTTAAATGGAGATCTGCTGATTTGCAAACACAGGTTCACTGACTTTTATATCCAGTAAATAATGACATAAAATCAAGGAAGGCAATGAGTCACTGACCAAATGTGTTTTTAAATATGTGAATGGTCATAACCAATGTTTTATATTTTCATGAGAAGCTATTATGTGTTTTTGAGGAGGCAGTAATGTGGTGTGAGAGGATTGATGGGAACGGGAGACAGACGAGAAGGACAGAAGACAGACAGAAAGGAGATGAAATGCAAGCAAGTATAGGAGGCTTAATAATAGCGCAGTACTGCTCAGAATTTCATCATGACAACTTTTCGTGTCAGTTTGGCCTTTCAGTCTCTTAATTTTGAACTCTCAGGTTTTTTAAGATTCGTCTATCTATGTATTAGCCAGTCTGCCCGACCACTGCAGACCTCTGTAAAGTATTTAGGAGCTAAAGGGACTCATTCAGCTCAGAGCTCATCTGTTCAGTGTTGTCCTGAAAAATCACAAGGCTCGGGACGAGATTTTTATGGGTGGGAACCCTGTCCTACATCACAGCGGTCTCCTTTTTGGCAAATTCAACTGACTTTACCACCATACTTTCAGTCTTTATAAACAGTCACTGTAACTGTTTTTCATTTCTCACCAGGCATCCTCCCTCTTTATGTTGTGTGCTGTAGTAATACAATTCACACATTTATTATATCAGTAATAACACAATACTGCATCAAAGCCCGTTCTGAAGGACCAGACGATGTTGTTGCAATACATGGATCATGACAGGCTTCTAGTCCATAAGAAATAAATTAGACAGATAAGCATCTGATAGAAACGGCGTTAAAACTGACATTTAAATTCATCCCTGTCTGACTAGCTTGGTAACAAATGGAAGTCATGTGATTCTTGAGGAAGCAGACTGCTCGTTTCGGAGCTTGCGGGCGGTGGATGGCTTTCTATTTGCAGAGAAGAGTGCTGATTGGCTGCTGAGCAAAGTAAACAGGTGTCTCCTTTCTCTCCGATTGGCTTGTGTGGTTTTTCACCTAAAAGGAGGGGAAGGTGGACTGGACGAGAGGCCTGAATGAGAATCCTGGACTAAATCCCCACTCTGTGTGATGTTCCAAAAAATGTTCGTATAAACCTAATGTTAGTCCAGAGTGACATTTGCCCTCTCCTTCGGCAGACCTCCCCTCCTCCCTTTGCCCTCCCGTCGCAACTGATGGTGGGTAGCGTCCATTGGTGTGACGGTGGATGGTGGTTAGTCAGCCGGGTGTGTTGGTGATAGTTTTGGCTGTGTAGTTTTGGAAAAGAGGCTGAAGGAACATTCCGATTGTGCCAAAGACACACACAAACACAAAGATCCAGAGAAACAGACGATCAATCACCATGGCCACGTACTTCCAGTCCTCACTCACCTGTAAGACAAAAAGAACAGCAGATGAAATAAGGAGTGATGGTTGTATTGAGGGATGGGGCAGGGTTGTTATTGACAGCTAGTGGATGAAATGGGTACTGCAGTCCATATTCTCAACGCTCACGCAGATTACCTGATGGGGACTCGCAAGAGGAACAAGCGCAATTGACACTGCTGACAAGCCTCACACACTGTGAGTTGATTTATCCGTGTTTTAATGTTCCTCTGGTCATAAAGCTTTTTAGATGGATGCCGGGGCTTTTTAGGTCGGGTAGAAATGATCTCTGACCCAGTTCATTTGCTGGATTCTATGGCTGCAATATGTTCTGTTTTCTGCAAAGTGGCAACCCTCTTAGTCGAAATACTATTGGTTAAACTGGCAGTGGGCGGAATCACACAGACCAAAACAAAACAGACATTCCGACACGGAACACACATTTCAAAGTAGAATAACTGGCTATAGGATTGTTTTTCAGAGAAACAAGTATGTGAACTTTGCATGATTCCTAAAGCCTCGTTAAGACCATCAGCCCAAATTCAATTTTGTGCATATCTGGATGGAATCTGATTTGAATAACTGACTGTCCACACAGCATATCGGAACTGTTCATATCCGATTTGTGTGTCCATAAGCGCTTTTTTGTTTTTACGGAATGTGCATTTGTTTCTATGGTAATGCCATTGCATTGTTATGCCTACGCTAAAAACAAAAGTAACAGCAATACAGTTTGCAATACAGATATTGTCTTACGACATGACAACATGTTGCCGTCACAGTTGCGCTGTAATATTATATTCCGTGCAAAGAGGTGCATATAGTAGCAGTATATTGTTTTTTTTTTCCACTTGACTTGCACTTCGCAACGACACAAGCTTGTTTCTACAAAGATGTTCAGCATGTTTTCTGCAAAAAACGTCTGACGTGTTTACGTTTTCCGTGGCGTGAGGATGTGAAAAAGCTACGCTAAATCCGATCTGACCGGTCAGACTGAAACAGATTTCCAGAAATGCGATTTGAATAGGATTCCAAACCACATATGAATGTAGCTCGAAACGGATTTGCACAAATCGGATTTCATGTAGTTTATTGCCGTTCAGATATATATCTAAATATAATCGGATTTCAATTGGATTTGCACAAAAATCGGATTTGGGCTGACAGTCTGAACGAGGCTTAAATATCTGCAAACATATTACAGTATTTTTATGCTTAATTCAAATTGCACCATTATCGGTTTATGCCACCTGAGCATAAATTCATGAATTAAATTGGAATTGTAAAAGCATTCTTAATTTTAATCATAGTTAATATGAATTAATATTCATTAATATGAATATTAAGTACAGTCAAAAAATTACACACAGCACCTTTAAATAAAATTATTACAAATTGTTTTCATTAATTTAAATAAAACGGAAATAAAATATAAATATTTGATGATTTAGATGGCAACTAACAGGCTGAAGTACTTAAAATGATCAAAAATTAAATAAAAATGACAAACACAACAAAATTACTAAAATTTAAACTGAAATTAAAACTTAAAATATAAACGTAAAAGATAAGTGAAAATGTTAAGAAATTCTATAATAGTACATAAATAATTTAAAATAACACTGGTCTGCCGTATGTGTTTAAGTAGAACAGAGGACAAAGAGAAAGAGAACAAGGAATGGGGTGAAAAAAATTCTTCCATAAATTCTCTAATTATTTTTATCTGATTATTCCAAACCTGTATACTGTTATTTCCATAATTATTTCCCATTCTCTCATTTTCTTGCACCACAAAAGCCACTTTTTGCAGTTCATATTAATTATGATTAAAATTAAGAATGCTTTTACAATTCCAATTTAATTCATGAATTTATGCTCAGGTGGCATAAACCGATAATGGTGCAATTTGAATTTTGAATTCAATGGTAAAACATTAAAATGAATGGGAAAGAAATTTAACCTAATTAACAGTGAAAGAAGAATTGTCAAGACTTGCTGGCTTGAATGCTGGCTTGAAAGTTTTAGAGTCTGAAGTTTGAAGATTTTATAGGTGTTCAAATAAATTTTCCCAGTTTCCCAGAATTCCATTACCTGTTGGATTTCTTTGGCCAACTCTGGTATAATGTTTGTCAGATAACCTCATCCATAAATGGCAATACAAACTGTGACTGACTCTTGTACATGTCAGTCCAGCTGCTCTTCCTGTCTAAGTGGGCGGTTTTTGACTAGAATATACTGTAGTTTGGACAGACCTTATGACGTTTAGTCTCTGACGACTATAAATGACCATACGTCAGGATGTTAAACCTGGGCCACAGATGCCATATTTGATTTGAGAACCTCAGTAGAGAGAAAGGAATAACAACAAATGAATCAGCAAAGAAAAGTGTCCTTTTTGTAACTTGACAGACGTGCTCACTTTGAACTCATCACATTGCAAACAGCAACTCTTCAAAATTCTCCTTTTGTGTAAAAAGATAGCAGCGAAATGGGTTTAGAACGACTGAGAGACAGAATTTTCATTTTTGGGTGAACTATCCCTTTAAAAAGGCGAAATGTCAAAAAGAGATGAAGATGTCAGATGTAAAACGGAGACGGGACATAGATGAGTCACACATAAAATGTGGGGGTGGGGTAAAAAAAAAAAAAAGATTGAGAGGTAAACATAAGATGGGAAATTGGATGTGAATGTGTAGGAGTGAGTGAGAGAAGGGAAGAGAGAAGAGGGTGAAGGAAAAGGTTAATGTGAACAGAGACTTCATTCCGCCACAGTGCTCTGATGAGGTGAGACACAGAGGACTTGAACCGTAAGCACGGCAAAGGCTGCAAGGGAGTTGGCATGGAGACGCCTTGTTGCCATGGGAATGAAACTGTGTGCAGGTCGAGATGATTGACAGAATTACTGAGTGCTGTTAATTTTACCCCATGTTGACTGTGTTCCTGCTCTTAAGGAGAAAACAACTGCTCAAGCTCACTTAAAAATATTGCTGAGTTATAAAAATATATTGCTGACTGTTCTAACTAAACAATATCATCAAAATAATGTGAAAAGATAAAGAAAAAACTCACTATAAATCTATTAATATCTCTTTGGCACTTAAAACTGACCCATTTAAAAGATAAAATAGTAATTTAAAGGATTGTATGACTCATAAAAGACAAATAATGCATTCGTATTTTTAGAATAAAATAATAAATGACAAAAATAAAATCATTATGAATACATTACTGTTTTTTAAATAATGTTTGGTATTATTAGAAATATTATGTGTGTCGGAACATTTTAATGTAATTGACCCTTCGCAAAGACCCGCCCCCCTTCATTATTGTAGCTATGTCCGACAAGCCATGCCGCTCTCACGCCGCACATGTTCTCACGCAGTGAAAAATACATCGCTGAGCAAAAAGGAAACTGATAACGCACAAACAGACAAGACAGAACAGGTTACTTTTGGTATGAAACAAAGTCCCAGCTTTCAAATTTTGTCATTTTTAAGAAATTCAAACAATAAATACTGTTTTGTGGCTCTTTAAAGGTGCTGTATGACTCTTCTTAAGCCAAAAAAATAACATAATATATTTGTAGATATTTAAGAAACATGTTATGTTTACATAGCTGTTTCTCTGAAAAATAATGCTATAGCCAGCAATTCTACTCTGAAATGTGCGTTTTGGGCAGATGACACCTGTAATGTGTCATGACAGGTCGCTGTAGCGCCTCAGTTCAAGCGGCACATGAACCAATCATCTTCTCATATTTACTTAAAGCACAAAATAAACATGAATGAACATCAGAAGTATCTTGTTTCAACTGTGGAGAGATGTCAATACACACCATTTTTCAAGTTCAAGTCCACCAACATTAATCTACTCTCCGGTCTGGTTTGTTTGTCAGACAAAAATGGCTGATTCTGGATTATGATTGGTCAGATCACCTGTCAATCAAACTCCCTGTGAGGGGTCAATTGATATATCTATTGTAATATATATTATGTTCAGTGCTTAATCACCTCAACTTTCTAGAAATAGATCAGCTGGCATCTATCACTTGGCTTGTAAAGTGCACATCTCTATAGAAAAAAAAAAAATCACCTCCAGTATCATTCAGCACGACTGCTACTCTCATACGTGAGTAATGCTGAGACTCAGACGGTGTTTGACAGAATGGGACTGTAAGCCATTTAAATGCCAACAGTGAGTGTAGTGCTGATGTGTAGCTGTGCTTTGGCTAAAGACCACATCTCTTTTTTAATGCTTTAGGACTTGCTTGTCAAAGCCTCCACATCAGAGATTATTAAACCACAAGTGTGCGGCTGCATATTGATCTGAGTGTGTCTGTGGGAATGTATGTAAGCTTTTACTGAGCTCGTAATGAATGTCAAGTTTTGAGTCAGGCCTGGATGATCTAATGCTCACTCTAACAGTTTTAGTGTTATTTCTGATTTTGTTTTAGATGTAGTTGCCAAAAAATAATTTAACATTTTAATATAATTTAGCAATTAGTGAATAGAACTTTGGCTTGCTTCAGTTCTGCTTCTCTTATATCAGTGTGAAACTAGTGAACTGATCCATCTTTTCATTTTTACACTTCAGGAGATACAGGTCCAGTTGCTGAGTAAGTAAACGAGAAACAGAATCTGGACACTTGTGTTACAGCTACAGTATATGTCCAATTAAAAAAGGCTGTAGGTGATATTTTGTCTGGATGACTATGAAAAACTTCATTTTCTTTATATTGTGATCATGATTACTGATTGGGTTAATAAACTTTACATTAAAATGCAGCACTTATTCTGAGTATGACAGCTGCATACCATAGTCTTTAAGCAGGCTACACATCAAAAACAAGCTGAAAACTGCCTTCCTGATTTAATGCGCTGTTGATTTAGTGTAAATCTAATTAAAATTAGTCTTCTTAGCAGCGTGACAGGCTGGTAGACTAATTAAACACCTCTGATTCACCACATAAAAAATGCAAGTTCTGTCTTCATGTTACTTACCTTCATGTCATTACAAATCCACAAGACTTTCGTTCATCTTCGAAACTACTAAAAATCTACAAAAATTTTTTAGTACCTCTACTTAAAGGGTTAGTTCACCCAAAAATTAAACTTCTGTCATTAATCACTCACCCTCATGTCGTTCCAAGACCTTCGTTCATCTTTGGAACACAAATTAAGATATTTTTGATGAAATCTGAGAGCTTTCTGACCCTGCATAGACAGCAACTCAACTATCATGTTCAAGGCCCAGAAACATAGTAGGGACATTTTTAAAATAGTCCATGTGACATCTGTGATTCAACTGTAATGTTATGAAGCTATGAGAATACTGTTTGTGTGCAAAGAAAACAAAAATAACGACTTTATTCAACAATGTCTTCTCTTCCGTGTCAGTCTTTGACGTGTGTCCACGTGTCATTTGTGTTGCTGTCTATGGGAGGATCAGAAAGCTCTTGGATTTCATCAAAAATATCTTAATGCGTATTTTGAAGTTGAACGAAGTTTGGAACGACATGAGAGTGAATAATTCATGACAGAAGTTTCATTTTTGGGTGCATTAAGCCTTTAAAGTCCATTCCAAAACTTTTATACTTCAAAATGTTCATGAAAATGTCTCTTAGGAGACATGATCACTTTATATGATGAGCAGATTTACTTCAGGCTTTTATTCACATACAGACATTGATCAACCCACATACAATAAATATACTGTAGTCAACCAAAGCATAACCACATTTGATTAATGCGTGAGAACAAACCTCACGGGTCAAATCTGCATTGACTTTCTATGGAAGGACAGACATTTCAGGTTTCATTGAAAATATTTCATTTGTTTTGAAGATGAGCAAAACTCTTACGGTTTTAGGACAACATGGGTGAGTAACTGATGACATAATTTTCATTTTTGAGTGAACTACAGTACAGCACGCCTTCAAATTTAATGGTATAATTAGCACTTCTTCCGATTATCAAAGCATGCCATGATCATACTGCAATCATAATTACTTATTCAATGAAATGTGCAGGACTAATAACATTTTAGCTTCTTAGCAATGAAGTTATTTAGTTTGAACAAAATCATCTCATCTCATCTCATATTTCTAGTTTGAGTCATCAAGCTGGTTGTCGGTGGCACTACTCTATCATTTAAGACAACAATGAATGGGAAGTATTATTTAAACTATGACTGCTATGAGTGATAGCGTGCTATTGTTGCTAATGTGTAAACACTCATCCACAGATTCAGATATGGTTATGAAACAGAATGACTTACACTACGGTCGTCGTCCTCGCTCTTCATGTGGTTTGCGATGAAGCGGACTCCGTCTACAGCCTCCTCAAACCCTGGGCAGGCTTGGGCCAGCAGAGCCTGGGTGAGGACTGTAGGGGGCTGCTGCTTCCCCTGAGGTAGAGCAGAGCTTTGCAATGGATTTGAACCTCCTTCCCTGGCCTCTCTCCCCCCTTCCCTTATCCCGTTTAGTCCATCTGTTGATCCCCCTCCGCCACCCAACTCTGCCCCAAACTGTTTAACTGAGGCCCGGTTCACATAGCATGTGCATGCCTCATTGTTCTCTTTGCTCCCCGACGAAGAGCCACCCAGGCCCAAACCCACCATGAGCCCGGCAGCTAGACCCGCTCGCCCACCTTCCTGCTGTTCATTGGCACGCCGGCGTTGGCGCAAACGCTGACGCTCGCTGCTGTTGCGCGGCTGCCGCATGAAGAGCAAAGCAGGTAACTTATTGAGGAACACCAACTTCACCCATGGAGGCATGGTGTGTGTAGTGGGCGACCGGTGATGCACATTCAGCACGCAAACACTTGTCACGATGGAGAACGTGACCAGCACCATGGTGAACATCAGATACTTCCCGACCAGAGGGACGTCGAGAGACGTGGGCGGCACGATTTTGGAGATCAGCAGCAGGAACACAGTTAGGGCCAGTAGCACTGAGATACAGAGCGTCATCTTCTCCCCGCAGTCTGACGGAAGGTAGAAGACCAAGATGGCCAGCGATGTGATGAGGACGCAAGGAATGATGAGGTTGATGGTGTAGAAGAGGGGTTTGCGCCGGATGATGAAGTCATAAGTGATGTCTACGTAGGTTGGGTCCGAGGGGTTCTCATTTCGACGACCGGGCAGAGCGATGATGTCCCACTCACCGCTGGGCGTGAAATCATCCATGCTAGCCACGTCCGCACGCAGAACCAGGTCCACTTCTGTGCGGTCGTAGGTCCACGAGCGGAAGCTTAACGTGCAGTTCTGCTGGTCGAAGGGGAAGTGTTTCACCTCAATTTTACAGGCACTCTTATAGATCGCTGGTGGCAGCCAGAAGACACTTCCATCGTAGGAGATGACGGCATTGGAGTAGAAAGACACCTCATACATGCCGTCAGCACTGATGGAGAAGGAGACAGAGAGGTTATGAGATGGTTTATACTTCAAAGTAAGCTTTATCCATAGCATTTGTGGCATAATGTCGACTATCACAAAATAAATACTAAAATAATTTAGGATCGATTGCTGGGACCAGAGTTCGATTGATCCCCATCCCCCTGCTGGACTGGATTCACACTCTGTTTTTGGTCCAGAACCACCAAGGTTTCTGTAGGTCCTTAAAGGGTTAATTCACCCCAAAATGAAAATTCTGTCATTAATTTCTCACCCTCATGTCGTTCCAAACCCGTAAGACCTTCGTTCATCTTCTGAACAGAAATTAAGATATTTTTTGATGGAATCTGAGAGCTCTCTGACCCTCCATAGACAGCAACACAACTGTAATGTTCCCAGGTCCAGAAACGTAGGAAGGACATCGGTAAAACAGTCCATGTGACATCAGTGGCTCAACTTCAATTTTGCGAAGCTACGAGAATTATTTTTGTGCACAAAGAAAACAATATTTTGGAGAGTAGCACAACACATACGCACGCTTTACCCTAAGCGTAAACCACGCTGATTACACCGATAACGTTCATGCGGGCACTTTCCCCCTCGAACGTAAACAGTGCTGATTATGTTCTTGGGTACTCTCCAAAATAGCAGAAGACGTAACTCGGGGGAGAAGAATTGTTAAATAAATTGTTATTTTTGTTTTCTTTATGCACAAAAAGTATTCTTGTAGCTTTGCAAAACTGAAGTTGAGCCACTGATGCCACATGGACTGTTTTACCAATGTCCTTACTACGTTTCTGGACCTGGGAACATTACAGTTGCGTTGCTGTCTATGGAGGGTCAGAGAGCTCTCAGA